>APFE031064462.1:0-44071 GCA_000404065.3 Pinus taeda
CCAGATCATTACATTAGGTGTTATTAAGCATGATCAAGCAAGTTTCGCTAATGGATGACTATTTGTTTAGATTTTGACTTACTTGCAGGAATCCCACAGCTATCTGATGATCCTGCAGCTATCTGAAGATCCTGCAGCCTTTTTGTTAAACGCAATGTTCCACATGTCGGTTTGCCAGATGAGCCACATGGGCACTTAGGTGTTAACGTGCTCGAGGTTCCTGTCCCATTTTTCCAGCCATCCACGTCATCTTTATCCACGGTCAAAGCTGGGCAAGTCACAGTCAACTCAAGGCTGTTTAACGGTGATTGTGAGCTGCTTGGTCACGTCATCTTAAACGGTGATTTGTCCACATTCTACAGATGGCAGGGGACATGATCTAACATGGGATTCATTACCCATGACGACAGAACCACTAAACTCATCCACGCAGCCGTATGAAGTGTCAAGGAACCATAAACACGCATAATAGTTTGTTGCTTTTTAGTTAAGCAGTTGCACGAATAGGCTATCTTAGAAGTCTCTATAAATAGCTGCATCTGTGTATGCTCATTAGACTTTTATCAGTTGTAATTTTATAAACCTGTGTTACATTTAAGAGCATTGTGAACTCTGTGTTTTAGTGTTATCCTAGCACTCTGTTTTGTACATTTTCTGCAAATGAAGGAATAGACATAGCACTGTTTTGAAGTTTCCAGATCTTTGAGTTTTCTTGTGGCTGAATGGACAGAGGGCCCCTGCTCATTTCTGCCACTGTAAAGTATTTTATGTGCAGTATCTCTTTATTTGCTTATTCATTTCCTTAAGCATGTATAGTTTCTTTTACTTGTTTTCCTTTCTTTCAAGCTGATCAGTGTTATTTCTTTGCAGGTTTCTTTTAGCCCGGGATTTTTTTTCATGTGTGTGTATTTGCTTTAATGTCTAATGGTAGTTGCAGTTGGCTTATTCATTATGCTGCCCTCTTTACTCTGTTTTTTCTAGACTAGTTTTAGTGTAGTTTTACAAGTTGGATGCTAACTAATTTATGCTCTCTTTATCATGAATGGCTTATCTTTCAAGAGAACAGAACATTGATTAATTGCAGCTTGTATTTGAGTAGACTTGGCTTGTGATGCTAACACTTTTTCCACTTGTTACACATAATCACATATGTAGGAAGCAGTATGTTGGAAAAGGCTTAGTAGTGTTACAATTTGTCAAATAGAGTAGATTAGAGTTTTTATCAATTCTTGGATTTGTCTTCAGCTACCTTCTAATCGTGTTTTATGCAATAGCGGTAGAAGCAGGGAGTTAGAAGGAGATCATCACTAACAACAATCCTTGAAGTGATTTTCTTATTTCTTTTATTTGCAGCAGTATGGATAGAGACTAATGCCATTGGATTGTGGTCATTTACTTTCAAGTCATTTTGATTTATTCATTTTTTTCAAGTTCTTTTCTCTTACAAATTCAGCAAGCAATTAGAAATCACCATCACACACACTTTCACTCATATAGAGATCACCTTTCACACACTTGCACTCATTTGTCTATAATCATCATTCCATTTTAGGAAGATAAGTTAATAATAAACAACCCCCCTAAACAACAAAAGCTCTAAGAAAGTTACTTAAGTACATATAGTACACCCTCACTTCATCAGTTTACGAGCCCCGGGTTGACAATTAATACTAGCAATTTAGATAACACTAAATTGACTAAACAGAAGTCTTGAGGGATTCTAGACAAACTTTTCTATCACACAGTAAGTATGTCACGAGCTTACTCGAAAAGTTCAAAATGGATGAATGCAAAGCTGCAGGAGTACCTTTACAATATAATATAAAACTTCATAATGATGATGGATCTACGAAGGGAGATGTGACTCTGTATAGACAACTAGTTGGGAGTCTAATCTACTTCACTGGAATTAGGCTAGATTTGGCTTATGTAGTGAGTGCATTGATTCAATTTATGTCAAAGCCCATTGAGAGCCATTTTCTTGCAGTAAAATGTCTTTTAAGGTATCTCCATGGAACCTTAGATTTTGGTATTGGTTACACTCATTCATGTGATGTTAAATTGAGGTGTAGATAACAAAATATCCATTGCGCTCGAAATGTACATGACAAAAGATCCATAACAAGCTATGCATTTAGCATTAGATGAGGGGTCATTACATGGAGTAGCAAAAAGAATAAATCCATACATTCAGCGAAAAGAAATCTATATTAACTATTGTAATAGTTGTGACAATGGTCATGATATTTTTACCAATCCTCTTGGTAGAATCAAGTTTTAATTATTTAGAGAAGTGTTAGGCATATGTATTAATCCATTTCTCCATTAAGGGGGAGTGTTGATATTAATGATGAAATGTATTAATGGAGTAACCATTTAACATAACCTTAGATTAGGAGTTTGTTCCTCATTTCTAGGGTGTTGTTTCAACTTCCTTAATTGTGTGTAAATTATATATCTTTCATGTAAATTATAGTGCCAAATAGATTCATTACCTTTGAATGTCCTTTATTTAAGTTCTATTAATGTAAACAGTTAGAGATATTTGTGAAACTAATCTTAATATTTTTTCAAGATGTTTCAATTTACAATTAGTAAAAATACTTCTTCATTTGAAGTATTTTGGGTGGATTCTTAGAAATTTTTATAGACTTATTATTTTGGAAAAGAAAAGTTGTTGAGCAACTCTTGTATGGTTGGTTGGATGAAGAAATAAAGAAAATGACTTTTTACAGGATTCATGTGTCAAACTTTGGGCAAATAAGTATTCTATATCTCATGTGTTATTGTTTTCTGGTTTAATATTTCACTTATGTTTCATATCTGAGTATTAAAATGAAAAGGTATACTTTATAAAGTGCTTAAGTGAAATCCGTCTTTAAAATCATTTTTATTCTAAATGCTTTCTTCTAAGATATCATAGATAAATAATTCTTAACTGCTCCTGCTTCTTATTTTATCATTGTGGTCATTTAATAAGAAATTCTTAATTGTTTTTTATTGGTGATCACCCGATTTCTTTCCTCTTAAAACATGTTGAAGGATTCTTAATTTCCCTTCTTCCTTTTTAAGTCCATTCCATCCTTTTAAATCACCATTTGTTCCTTGTTTAGCTATCTTTCCCTGTGGAGCCATCCTTTGTTGAAAAACCTGATCCAGTTAAGCCATCTTCAATTGTCTCCATAGCCCAATGGCCCGAAATACCCTATTCTATCCATCTGTTCTTCAATTCCACCACCAAATACAATCAAAACCCTCAAGGTTTCATAACTAGCCTAATATCCCATAAACAAAGCTAAATCCTAAAGAGAGAGCCCTCTCTGAGTATAGATTGGCTAGATTATGTACTTAAAAGTTGGTTTGTGGTTACCTTGAAAATTATTTTTTTAACCTTGAGAAAATTTTGAGTGATAACAACTGGTAGAGTATTTTACACCCAATCTATAAGAGGGATTGTATAAATAAATCTATCTTTGGGAAGTTTTTCAACTTCCCCCTTAATGCAACCGCTTTACTAGGGTGCACGCGACGAAGTCATTGTCGAGCAGGCTTTGCGTTAGGATAAGTTGCAATCTCTTTCATGACTATACATGGGTCAACTCAGGGCATTTCTTCATATGACCATGCAAAAATGTCTCGAAATGCTTGCAAAAGACAATTATAGAGCTTGATCTCATGAGGAGAACAAGTCACCCCAATATGAACATTTGCCATGATACCTAGCCTAATAGAAATTTTAATGGAGATTGTTACAACAATATTGTTTCATTTTGACCAAACTTCATGAGTCATAATAGGAATTTGAAGTGGTTCGGTCAAGAAACATGAAGAGAACTTCTCAATACAGGTAGACATGACTGTTGGGTCATGCAAGAATGAGGAACGATGATAAGTATCATTCCATGGTTCTTCCTCCAGAGACATTATTTCCATGATATTCTCGTCGGAGGGAAAGTATTGGTTAAGGGATCGAGGGAAACCGAAGAACCAAGCTATGAGGATTGAGAATACGTGTCAAGAGATGCACTCGAAACAGTATGATTAGTAGGTACCAAAGTTGAAGATGAAATAATCTCCACATAATTGATCTCAGCAGGGCTTAACGACATGACATCACCCTATGTATCAAAAAGATCAGGAGAGGGAATGACCCAAGGATCAGACTTAACCAAGATCATATTGACTGAGGCAACATGTAGAGGTGGGATAGGAAATATACCCATCAAGGTGGGATCTCCAAAAATTTTAGCCCCCACACTCTCATAAGGAGTACTGGTGTTCTTCACGTATGGAACATTGCCATTCGAGGAAGAAGAAGCAAAGAAAGACAAATGGTTGACTATGATAATTTTCACTTGATGGGGAAAACAAAGCACATAGAATAGAGAAGAGGCCACACCGTGCATAGCATGGGCCCAACTCCGTTCTAGTAGAATATTATAATTAATATTTGTATCGACAATTTCTACTTCGGCATGTATTGTCTTGCCTTCCAAGGTAATGGTAAGATTCAGAAGGACACCGAATGGTCGAGAATCATGCCTATCGAAGGCTTCCAAAGTGTTAGGTGATTGGTTCAAGGTAGGAGAACCAAATTCCTTCCAAAAAGAGACAAACATGATGCAAGTGGAAGCACCTTCATCAATGAAAGTTCTATGAATTTTCTTCTCATTAATGATCACTTAAATGAGAAAGGAAATCTGATGAGGCAGGCACAAAATGTGGTTTTCTACATCAAAACAAATGAGATCGTAGTCAGATGGATCAATACCTCCAATAGCCGACAACAACACTTTCCATTGAGAAGGACATCTTTGAAGGACCTCGAGAGTAGACATAGATGATGGTGCTTGATTCAAATCCTCAACAATGTTATAATGTTGAGCGGTCTGAGCATTCAAATTGTATGAGGACTTTCACAGCACACCTCAAGAGCATGGTCGAGTTGCGGAATCAGGATTAGGTCACTCTACATGGAGAGTACGAGAGGAAGACGAGATGGAGGAGGAAGGGGTGCCTTCTTTCTCTTTCCCTACTATCAGGGTAGGTGTTTGATAATTTTTCGATCTGGTAGCACATTTATAGATGTACTCATCATAAACTCTTGGGAACCTAGGGAAGTAGAAGAGTGAGGTTGGTCTACCATTTGAGTTTGCTGGGACGGAAAGGGCTCTTTCAAGATAGTTGGGGTCCCTTCGAGCAAGTGACTAAATTGAGACCATCGAGGACAATGTTTAGTATAGTGATCATCCTCACAGATGAGGCATGGATAATTGGGCTTTCTTTGAGAAGCATCACCAACATAAAACTTAGGAGGGCTTTAGACTTGACTTTTCCTTTCTTTTTACCTTTAGAGGATTTATTCGTTGTGGTAGACTGGACAACATGGACCTCAAAGGTTTTACCACAACCAAGTGAATTTCGAGAGGGATCATTGGGACCTGTGTCTGAGACCTCCTTTTGCTTGGAAGAAGATTTTGCGGGGATCTTTTAAGGTGTGATTCTTCCTTTCAGCTACACCATTTTTTTTGTGGAGTATATGGAACAATATGTTGCATTTGAATTCCATTCTTAGTGCAAAATTTGATGAATTTGTTGTTAACATATTCTCCACCATTATGAGATCTTAGCTTAATAATTTGATGTCAAAATTGTTTTTCAACAAAGTCCTTAAAGGCCAAAAACATGTTAAATACTTCACTCGTGAGTTTTAAGAAGTATACCCAGGTGCATCTGGAGAAATCATTAATGAAAGTTAAGAAATACTTGTAGCCAAACAATGAAACAACTAGAACTGGACCACATAAATCACTATGCACAAGCTATAAAGGGGTTCAGGTTTGCCAAGAGGCACGTTTTTCAAAACTATCTGAATGATGTTTTCCGAGTTCACATCCGAAACAAACACCATCTCTGCAAGATACCATTGGAAGACCTATCACCATATTTTATTTACATAGATTCTAAAGGAAGCGATAGTTTAAGTCACCAAATCAATCATGCCGAAGATTGATGACTTCATCATTATGAGCAACAAATAACGAGGGAATATTATGACCCAAATTTGTTAACATTATAAAATATTATATAATCATCAACAATGCGAGTAGCTAAAATCTGTCTAGGATCTCTTAGGTCATCAATTACAACATCGTGAGGTGAAAATTCAGTGATTTTACCTTCACCTGAATGAGTTATCTGATATACAGATAGAAGGTTGCATGATAAGGTTGGAAAACATAATACATCATTAAATTGACCATTTTCTATATGAACAGTTCCAGTTCCTACAACACTAAGAGATCTATCATCACCAACATATATATTTTTGGTGTTACAATCATTTAAAGAAGAAACCATGGTTTTGTTTTTGGCTCCAGAATCAATGAGCCACTCATGAGAATGAGAAGAAGAAGATACATTTAGTGCATAGCTAGACCGAGATGCTTGACAACCACATGCAGAAAGTCCTATTCCCGAAGACGAAGTTAAAGTTGAAGAGTGCTCCAAATGGATGTTATGCTTCTTCATTGTTGCTTCCAAAGCTTCCATCTTCTTAAAGCATTTGGATTTTAAGTGGCCATCTCGATTACAAAAGTGGAAATGTCTATCATTCTTCTTCCCTTTGTTTTTATTTTCCTTATCATTTTTTTGAAATGGTTTTTCATTTTGAGACTGGAATTGCTTAGGACCCTTGTTTAGTTTAGGACCATTCCTTTTAGGATACAACTTCTTAGGATTCTTTGAATTTGGTTGTTGCTGAGGAATTAAGACTTTCTTAGAAGAGTTTCCAAGATTAAGAAGACCAAGATGTAACAGTTTTTCTTGTTCTCTTATTAAAGAATCACAAAAGGAATCAAAGGAAGGGGACTTGTAGACTTGTCCTTGAGAAATGAAGGCTTCTCTTGTAGAATGGAAGGTGGAAACAAACACAGAGTAGGCTGGTCCCAACTTAGTAAGAATGGAATAGATAAGGTTACCATCTTCTTTCTTACCCTTAATACCTTCCAAGAGAAGTCTAAGGGACTTGAAATTGGATAGAAAATATTCAGTGGAAGGAAAATTATTGGGGTCCAATGTCAGCAACTATTTTTTGAGTTGATGGGCCCTAAGTTCATTTTTAATTCCAAAAGCTTCAGTGATCTGTTTCATTGCTTCATTAGGAGTATCAAGTTCTGCGATATGGAATCTAAGGTTTGGAGACATAGATATCCCTATTAACCCATGTGCTTGATCTTTCCTATTTTCCTATTTCGCTTCCTTATATTCATCCTTCGATTTGGTGTCTTGGCCTGAGGCTATTTGGTAAAGACCTTTACTTCTACGTAAATCCACAATGTAGGACCACCTTTGGAAGTAGTTGGTACTATCAAGAATAAGTTACCATGGAATTTCCATTTTTAATAGAAAATGAAGTTGTATATGCTGAAAATAAGTGTTCCAATGGAAAGATCTCAAAAAAATAGGCTGATTAAAAAAATGCTCTAAAAATGGCTTTCGGATGAAGAAGTTATGGTTTTTTGAAGAAAAGTTGTTGAAGATGCTGACGAAGTTATGGTTTTTTGAAGAAGTTTTTGAAGATGAAGTTGTTGAAAAAAATCTTCCCCTTCCCAAACTTAATCTAATAAATTAGCTTTCGAGCAAGAAAGACTTGAACTCAAGACCTCTATTCTCATAAAGTAGTTTTGGACCAAGCGAGCTAGATTGAAAGGTTAGTAATTTTTGAAAAAGAGGAAGGGGGTTCTTTTTTTAGTCACTCAAGCTTTGGGCTGCGTGCTTACTTAAGAAAGTTCCTTTTTTCCCTGCAAAACAAAAAACACAAAAGCCAACACAGACATACAAAAAAAACAAACCGTGTAGCTTGAAGTTAGCTTTAGCCAAAAACTAAATATTTTCCTCAATGTTTCTGATTTTTCGAGATCACAATAAGGCATGGCGGAAAAGAGCATACGCATGAGAAAAACCCTTCCTCTTTGTTTTTTATTTGTCGAGATTGCACAAGGTCGCGAGGCAAAGAGCACACACAAAAATGAAAGGTATAGATCCAGTAATAAAAATAACGAAGAGCTAAATAAACCAAAATAAACATAGAGAAAATAACTAGAAACTGCAAATAAACATTGTATACCTCCAGATCTTAAAAATGACATAGGTAGGGCTACCAAAAAGATTTTCACGTGAAACAAAAGGGGTCCCTCACTAGAACAAATGCTCCTAACACAATAGAGTAGTCCCCTCATCCCGAAAGCAGTCAGAAACAGTAGATCTAGGAAACGACAGTCGGATGCAGTTCTACCGGCTTCAGATTTGGATCACCAATGGATGTAGCCCTAAAATAGCTTTGATGCCATGTAGTAATTTATAGGGTAAGTTCGTGAGACAGAAAACCACAGGACACCGCTCACAAACAGATCATAGATCAATACACCAGTATTGCTGACGTGGTTAAAACCCTCAAAGAGGGAAATAGTCCACAGCCTGAGCCAACTTGACCACTTCAGGCAATTCATTAATAAAAGAATGAAAATTTACATAAGATTCTCTCATGAATGGTTACCCTACAAATGATCCTCCATGCTCTTTAAGTAGAGATCATTGACCAATCGGGTGTTAAGCCACAGATCAAGTGTCGGTAATACCGAGGAGAGGATGAACCGTCAGATCACTACATATCATGACCGTTGGATTGTAAGTTACAAAAATACATATTAAAGAAACACACTTTACCTAACTCTACACTAGACCAAGTTATACTTAACTATTTCCTATGTGTTAGAATATCCTAACACCAAAGAAATAAAAAAAACTAGAACGGAAAATGCATGGAGCAGTTAACCAACCACTTGACTTCATGAGCACGCAAACAACTAAATTGACAATGACCTAGTTTCCATAGGGTCACAAACCATCCAAAAACTCAAAAATCAAGAAAGGAAATCTTAAACCCAACAAGCACACGCAAGAAGCTAATGAATATTTCTAGCTAGGTAGAACAAAGGCAAACATACTAAGAGGAAGAAATTATGTGAGCAAGAAACACTAGTTATGATTCAGGAGAAATCTTGATCTTCACTTACATGATCAGCGTGATTGTATAACTAACAATGAGTGCCACAAGGGGGTACTACACGACTTTTTTAGAGAAATTCACACTAGTCGATGCGACTCTCAGAAAATAAAACACGTTGATCGATGATCTCAACATAAAAAATAAAAAATATCAAATATCAAAACGAGACTTGTCACTCTATATTTCAAAACCAAAGCAGTAAACCAGGAAAAGCACAAAAAACCAAAGGGAAAGGGTTAGCACAAACCACGAAATGAAAAATAATCAAAAGAGAGAGATGGATCCCAATAGAGTCACCAATTTGTGGAGTAGGTTAATCTCCTCTCCAGGGAGAGGTGATCTCTCTAGCCGTAGAGTGGGTCTAGCCGCAAACAGAACAACCTAATGAAAACTTCCTTAAATAGAATCAAATAACAGGGCCTACCTATTAGAATGCTAATCCACTTGATGGTGGCCTCGCTCCTTTGCTCCAGCTTATTTTTGTTATTCTCCTTCAAATACCTAAAACAAGTGCAAAAGAGACAACAACAAACATAAGGGCATACAATTCCATTCAATTCACTTAAAAAGTCAAGGAATATTAAGCCATAAAATGTAATATGAAAATCAATGTAGGAAAAAAATCATTAGTTGCATTGATATAAAGCTCAGAAAGAGATAGAACCAAAGCCCTGACATTACAGGTCTCCTCCGATGTATCCCAGTTCCAACACCACTTCTAGTATCTCATGGTTAGCCTCAACAATGGAAGTTTAAGGCTTCTTCCTTTTAGTTCCAAACCAAACCAAACACACTATTCTCCATTTACACACTTAAACTAGAAGGAAAAAGAACTATAGGTATCTTTTTGGTTATTCAAGCTCGGAAAAGACCAGTTCAACTTGGAAAAGGAGGAGTTTATATAGCTTTGATGGTGGGGATATGGTTCCTCTTATGATGGGAGAGGGATTATCTCTTTGGTTTTTTCCATCTTTAACTGGGAAAAAGCCCAAATAGACCTCTTGAGCTCTATCGAGCCCAACGAACATCCAGCGCATCGCCACTAGAAGTTTCTAGACATGAAACTCTATTTCCTTTTATAAAACTTTCCAGTAGTAGACTGACATGGGTATTGGGCTAGTAGTAGAACTGATCGGCATGGGCCATAGTGTATACTTCTGCCATCGGCACAGGTGAGACACTCAGAAAGAGTGTTGATCTTGAAAACTCGGTTTTAAGAAGGATTCTTTGGAAATGTTCTGAAGGGAGTGGGGACTTATTTCTTCAAACTTCAAGGGATGAAAGAGCATAAGTTTCATGGTGAAAGTATAAGAGAGTAGTCACTACTAGGATTCTCCGAGATTAGGAATGGGGAGTGACACAAGAGTGAAAAATTATTGTGTAACACATACACATTGAATCACATAAAGATAAGTTCAAATTAATACAAGAACAAAGTTTTATTTCACAATTCTTTAGCAATTAACTATTACTTCCTCCCTACTATTGTTTACAAAGGTTAGATATTTATATGAAATCCGTCCTCAACTATTTGAGACTTCTATGCCTACAGGTCTTTTGTTCAATCCTTATTCAGATTTGAAACTAAACAAAAAAGCGTAAGTTCGTCGATTTTCTATTTGGAAAGCAAATCGAAGAAACGTGATGTACTGAGACTTTTTTTGCTACGCGTTTGACTTGTGTCTTTGACCGTGCCACTATGTGATTTCTTGGTGAATTGGCTTGAGTGAATAGAAGAAGATCCATGAGGGGATCGATCCTCAACTACCCATGTGCTTAGTTGCTTTATTAGTGTACTAAAACCCTGCGAACCATGGAGGTAGCTACATATTTATAAAATAGGTGCAGAATCATGTTAATTTCATAGCTAATGCAATCTTTAACATAACAATAAGGAACATTAATGGATATGAACAATAAGGCATGTAAGAGTTTTTAGCTTATCAAAATCTATGATTTACTGCCTTTATTGAGTTGATAATGATGATGAAAAAGAGGAAAATGGAGGAAAAAGGGTGTCAAAACAAAACATTTATGGAACTCTACAATAATTATGGTCACATTGTGACAAGGATTATGTCTTTCTCCAATGTCATATTGTAACAACCATTGTCGTCCATGGTCAGCCATGGTCCAACATCGGATTGTGACAAATATTGTCTCAATATGAAAATCAATCATGGTCACAATGATCCAACCTCGCATTGTGACAAAGATTGTCTCAATATGAAAATAAATCATGGTAAACCATGGTCCAACATCGCATTGTGTCAAAGATTGTGTGAATATGAAAATCAATCATGGTCAACCATGTTTATTTTTGGGTTTATAATATTTATCTTAGGTTTTATATACCTTGAGTTTATAATATTAATCCCTTGGTTTTATAATATCAATCCCTTAGGTTTATTAATCTAATGGTTCATATTCCTAGGGTTTATAATATTAGTCTTATGGTTTAATAGAAATCTGTTGGGTTTATAATCATGGTCAACCATGGTCGAATGTCACATTGTAACAAAGATTGTCTCAATATAAAAAAAATCGTGTTCCACCATAGTCAACAATTATCAACCACGGTTAACTATGGCCAATCATGGTAAAGCATGGTCAATCATCATGGTCACATTGTGACAAAGATTGTCTCTTTCTCCAATGTCACATTGTGACAACCATGGTCATCCATCTTCAACCATGGTCCATTGCCACATTGTAACAAAGATTCTCTCAATATGAAAATCAACCATGGTCAACCATGGACCAACATCCCATTGTCACAAAGATTGCCTCAATATGAAAATTAACCATGGTAAATGTTGGATTGTGAGAAAGATTGTGCCAATATGAAAATAAATCTTGTGTCAATGTATTATTTTGATAAAAGTACATTTATTTGTGTAATTTAAATTTAAATTTTAAGTTTATTTTTTAATTTAACTTTTATTAAATCGTGTTAATAAATTAATTTAAATATAAAATATATATAGAGTTACTTTGATAAAAACGAAGTTTATATGAGTAATTTTAATTTTAAATTTATTTTTTTAATTTAAATCTTATTAAAGGTTGTGTTAATAAATTAATTTAAATATAAAATATATATACGGTTATTTTGATAAAAGTTATGTTTATTTGAGTAATTTAAATTTGGGTAATTTAAATTACCTTTTTAATATGCCATTTTAGGGAGTTTTCTAAGAAGGCTATTGCTCGTACAGCCAAAAGTGGCCCGAATTACCCCAAAAAAATTTCAGAAAATCTTGTAGAGGCACTTTTTGAATGTTGTTTTTGATGGTGGAAATGGATTAAGCATCATCGAAAACATCTAGGACACCTAATATTTTGAAGTTTAACAACTATAACTTGGATTTACGAAAATCCTCGCTGAATTTTCTCTAAATATGACCAGAATTTCCATAACTTTCCTAGCAATTCTTCCCGCTAGTTAGACTACTTCCCATTTTACATGGGATATTGGAATATGTGTCAATGTATTGGACAATGATAAAGAGCCGAGAAATTGACAGCCAAAATTGAAAGAATCCGGGGAAAAAATCTCATAAAATCTTCTAGAGGCAGTGTTTCAATCATGTTTTTTATGGTGGAATTGGATTAGGCACCATCAAAAAAGTCTAGGACACCTAAAATTATGAATTTACACAGGTTTTACTTGGATTTACAAAAATCCCTCACAACGTTTTTGAAAATATGGTCCGAATTTCCTTAACCTTGAGGGAAAAAAAGCATAATCCTTAGACTATTATGATAAAGACTCTCCAAAATGGGTCTATACCATAATGAGCCCATGGTATTGACCTTCATTTTTTTGAGGAAAAAAGTAAAATAAGGGTTCTAGAGAGTTCATCCAACTTTTAAAAGGAGATAAGAGCTAAGCATTGTGGG
This sequence comes from Pinus taeda, assembly GCA_000404065.3. Classification (NCBI taxonomy): domain Eukaryota; kingdom Viridiplantae; phylum Streptophyta; class Pinopsida; order Pinales; family Pinaceae; genus Pinus; species Pinus taeda. The sequence continues at coordinate 12,974 of APFE031064462.1, forward strand.
CATCCTCAGTCTATCTATCTATTTTGTTTCTAGTTTTGATCCTAAGGATGAAAACCAGTGTGGGTGGGTGTAATTGTCTGGTAGATACATTCAATTTCCACTATTGTGATTCTACAACATGCAATGGAGAACACTAAGAAGCGTGGGGAAGAAAATCCAACAAATCTTGTATCATGGGCACCACTAGACATAGTTACGAGCGCAAAGGATTTAAGCAATGATGTCCAACCTCATGAACAACAACAAAGAGGAATAATGGTAAGGGATTACTCCTCTTTTAATAGTTTTGATCTCATCAGGAGAAAAATTCACCCCAATATGAACATTTGCCATGATACCTAGCTTAATAGAAATTTTAATGGACATTGTTATGGCAATATTGTTTCCTTCCAACCAAACTTCATGAGTAATAATAGGCATTTGAAGTGGTGGGGTTGAGAAACGCAAAGAGAACTTCTCAATACTTTTAGACATGACTATCGGGCCAGGAAAGAATGAGGAATGATGATGAGTATCATTCCATGGTGCTTCCTCCAGAGACATTATTTCCATGATATTCTCGTGAGAGGGAAAACTAACAGTTAAGGGATCGATGGAATATGAAGAACCAAGACACGCGGATTGAGAATACGTGTCAAGAGATGAACTCAAAACAGTATGATTAGTAGGTACCGAAGCTGAAGCCAAAACAATCCCCACATAATTGATCTTGGTGGGGCTTAACGACATGACATCACCATATGTATCAACAAGATGAGGAGAGGGAATGGCCCAAGGATCAGACTTAATCGAGATCATGTTGACTAAGGTAACATGTAGAGGTGGGAGAGGAAAAATACCCATCAATGTGGGATCTTTAAAAATTCTAGGCCCCACACTCTCATAAGGAGTATCAGTGTTCTTCACGTATGGGAAATTTCCATCCGAGGAAGAAGAAGTGAAGAAAGACAAATGGTCAACTACGCCAATTTTACCTTGATGGGGGGAAAAATAACATAGAATAGAGAAGAGGACACATCATGCATAGCATGGGTCCAACTCTGTCCTACTAGAATATTATAATTACGATTTGCATCGACAATTTCTACTTCAACATGTATTGTCTTGCCTTCCAAGGTAATGGTAAGATTCAGAAGGACACCAAATGGTCGATAATCATGCCTATCGAAGGCTTCCAAAGTGTTTGGTGATTGGTTCAAGGTAGGAGAACCAATTTCCTTCTAACAAGAGACAGACATGATGCAAGTGGAAGCACCTTCATTAATGATGGTCAGTGAATTGTCTTCTCATTAATGATCACCTAGAGGAGAAAGGAAATCTGATAAGGTAAGCACAAAATGTGGTTTTCCTGATCAAAACAAATGAGATTGGAGTCAGATGGATCAGTACCTCCAATAGTTGACAACAACAATTTACGTTGAGAAGGACATCTTTGAAGGACCTTGAGAGTAGACATAGATGATGGCGCTTGAGCCAAATCCTCAAAAATGTTATAATGCTAAGTAGCCTGAGCATTCAAATTGTACGAGGATTCTTCCAGCACACCCCGAGAGGGTGTTCGAATAGAGGAATCAGGATTAGGTCGCTCTATATGGAGAGGACCAGAGGAATGCGCAATAGAGGAGGAAGGGGTGCCTTCTTTCTCTTTCCCTACTGTTGGGGTAGGTGTTTGATAATATTTCAATCTGGTAGCCACATTTATATATGTACTCATCATAAACACTTGGGAACCTGAGGAAGCGGAAGACTGTGGCTGGTCTACCATTTAGGTTTGCTCGGACAAAAAGGGCTCTTTCAAGACACTTGGGTTCCCTTTGAACAAGCAACTAACTTTAGACCATCAAGCACAATATTTATTATAGTGATAGTCCTCACAGATGAGGCATGGATACTTGGGCTTCCTTTGAGAAGCATTACCAACAGATGACTTAGGAGGGCCTTGTTTTGGGGCATCGGCTTTAGTCCTGACTTTTCCTTTCTTCTTACCTATAGAGGATTTATCCGTTGTGGTAGACTGGACAACATGGACCTTAGAGGTTTTACCAGGACCAGGTGAATTTTGAGAGGGATCATTGGGACTAGTGTTTGAGACCACCTTCTACTTGGAAGACGATTCCGTGGAGATCTGAGACACAGAACCAATAAATCCATCAATAGGTGGCGTAGCTGCAGACTTCGATGTTTTTATATGAGGTGATGGTCTTGGAGCATCGGGTAACATATCATATAACATGCCAGATTATGAGTAGACGAGGTATAAATACTAGGCATGCGTGATGGCTTGCTCCTCAATGACATAGCCACGCATAGTTATGTCCTCAGAAATTTCACTGATGAATGACTTCGTAAACCAATCGGTCAACAAATGATCATCAATTTCAGACTTTATCAAGCGATGCCAATGCCTCCATTCATGGATGTGATCAAAGATATGGGTCGTAGTGTCTTTCTTAAGAGATGTAAGCAAATGGGTGCAAGTTTCATAGCAAGCTGGCAGATGAAAATGTGTGAGGAAATCCATAGCAAGAGTGTTAAACTAATTGTAGGTACATCGAGGTAATTCAATGTACCACTTGGCTACAACACCTATGAGAGTTCATTGAAAAAGTTGAAGACGAATAGAATCATCAACGTATGAATTGGAGGAGAACCAGAGGTGATATGTCATCATGTGGGCTTTTGGATCCTCCTTTGCTTTTCCCTCAAACTTTAGACAATCTCTCAGAATCTTGGACGGAACTAGAGGGTAGTATGGCGAATGAAGAATGGGATCATTCATGAGTTTAGAGACATCTAGCACCTCCAATGCGGCTAAGAATGGAAATTTCATATTAAAAGGCATTTGGAGCCTATGAGTGGGCCCGGACTACAGAACCCTTCTTTGTTGGTAAGGATTTTGTTCCCATAGTGTAGGATTTTTTCCATATGGAATTTTGTTTTCCCCCCATTGTAGGTTACCTTACCCGTAGGGAGGATTATGACCTTGGTAGCATTGATACTATCTGGCCAGAGGCTTCTGATAATAAACATACGAGTTAAAAGGTTATTGAACCTCATGGCCTTGGACATATGGATTTTGCAGCTCCTACCCCTGGACATAAGGGTGATGAACTTGCTTCCCTTGGACATAAGTATTTTGCACCTGTTTCCCTTGGACATAAGGATTCTAAACATGTTTCCCTTGGTCATAAGGATTTTGAGCTTATTGTTGCAGGACTTGACCTTGGCCTTGTAAAGGTTGACCCTGTTGATATGAATACAAGGGTTGTTGTTGCCTGGGTTGGCCTTGTTACTCCAAGGGTTGGCCTTATTGTTGTAAAGGTTGTCCCTACGGTTGCAGAGGTTGACCTTGCGAAGGAATAGGTTGTGAGGATTGGTGAACAAACTATGTCTGCGGCTACAAATTTTGTTGTGACTGTTGCAAGGATTTCCCCTATGATTGTTGTAGTTGTCCTTGCTACTACATTGTCTACCCTTGCCGCTACAAAGGTGGCCCTTGTAGCTATGAACGTTTCCCTTTCTGTTGTAAGGGCTGCCCTTACTGTGGCGAGGGTACTTGGACATTTCCTAGAGCAATACCTTGAAAGTTCCCGAATTGGATCTTTCCATACCCACCAAGCAAGACAGGTGGACCAAGCTAAACATAGGGTCCATCTTGTGGGACGTAAGGCCGATTTACCATCACTTGTGAACCATAGGGAACATGAGGAGGTTGCAATGGAACTTGAGCCACATACAATTGCTAGTACTTTATGTTACTTAACCCAGACGAACCAACAGGGCTCGGATACTAGTATTGGACATTACTCGATCTAGAAGGACAAGGAGGGTTCAAAATAGCACTGTAAGAGGGCTAGTTCAGTCCAACCATGTGATCTTGTGAGCTACTCACATTGGTTGTGCTAGAAATCATGGAGATATTTGGATCTTGCCTCCTAGGCATTGGTACAACATGTCCAATTACTGGAGGATTTGAAAAACTTACAGAGACTTAACTCGAGACCGTCGGTTGAACCGAAAGAGTCAGTTGACATGAAGAAACGAATGGATTCAAAATGGTGGGTTGCACCAGAACTGAAGTGACTATAGTATGCACATTCAGTTGAGAGGTTGACATCTAAATCAATGGACGTGAGGTAGGCATAGCACTAGACGACCATATAGGGTTATGATACAATGACGAAGCACTAGGAGTGCCCGACACAAACTGAGCTAGAGACGTATAAACATGCGGCAATGAGTGCCCGCTATGCTCAATGTAAATGCTGGTTAGAATGCTTCCCGTGTAATGGAAACCTTCAGGAGAAAATTTATATCCCTGTTTATTAATAATGTGAGGAGTGTGTGTAGTAGAAACCTCTGAGTGAGTTGGAGAGGAGACTAGAATATTTCCTTCTGATTCCATGGGTGGAAACAAATGATGCTGGACAATCAAAGATGTTCGAGGGGATAATTCCAAATGAATACCCAGTTGATTGTACAGACTAACAGATCGTATGGTGACATCACAGCAGGATCGAACAAAGGATTTGGAGGGAAAATAGCGAGTCCTTTCTGAGCTTCAAGGGTCGGTGAACTCTCGCGAGTCTAGATAAGATTATCTGGAGAATCACCGCTAGATTCGTAAGGTGACCCAATATTTGAAAGAGGAGGAAGAGATGACAAAGGTTGAATACTAAGAACAATTCCAAGTTCAACACCTTAATCCTCGAGTGACTGCGAGAGTTTGGGATGAGGCTCCTCAGGTGATCTTTCTGGTGGAAGAGTGGAAAAGAAACTAGGAAAACCTGATGGTTCTACCACAATGACTTTGTCACAAATAACAAGAAAGAAGAGGTTAATTTTATGGTTCTTCAAAATGTATTAAATGTATATTCATGATGTGGTCTAGAAAAGGAATCTCAGGACTATGATGTTATCGTTGGCAAATATTTTTTAAAAAACTGAAACAAGCTGGTGCTTTTTCATGTTTTAAGAGTCGAGAAAAAGGTGAAGATGACTCTATCACTTTTCATTTAAACGAGTTCGAAAGGACAAGTGCTCAATGATATTTTAAATTTAGAGAGTTAAAAAGACCAAAACAACGGCTGAGGATAATCTAGGAAAAAGGATTACCAAGTAACCGTGAACTTCATAATACCTCCCGACAAACTGAGAAGTACGGGTAGGAAATCTCCTCAAATGTTGTGTTTGGTGTATCACATTTACAAGGTGGCACACTATGTTTCCTATGGATAAAGGATTGCAAAACTAGTGGGGTCTCCCTTTATATACGTGATGGTACAGGGAGCACAAGTACATACTAGTGTTGTCTAGTGCCGAATTGTACGACAACTACTAGGTTTAAATATGTGAGAACACATATCTAGCCTAGACCTCTAAAATGTGAGTGTTAGGTTTAAAATGTTTCTTAGGTTAATTGAATACATCTTAAAGTTTATCTTGAAATTATGTCTGATTTTTAGCTCCTATCAATGTGAATCGAAAAACTTCTATATGTAGCTAGATGAGACAAAACCCTTTCAATTCAATGAACGTCTACACTAATGAGAGTAGAGAAAAAAATCAATGCAGCAAACAGGAAACTAAAAGCAAGATGACTCTTCACTTCTTCACTTTTTGAAAACAAAATAATGAAAAAATGTGTCCACTTCCTATCTTCCTATCAAATGCACTTCAACTAGTCCCTTCAATGGTAAAAGAAGTTCATTTCCTTTTGAATGCAAAATGATGATGCAATTCTAGCTTTCAATGATGCCACTTAATGCAACATATTGATTCAACAAACTAGAATTATCTATTTTTCAATGGAATGATAGGATGAAGCTCTCACATAAACACTTCAATGAAAAATTTTCAAACAATGAACATCAATCATATGTAAAAGATGAAAAAGAGAATTCTTTCCAAACCAAACATTCAAAGACTCAATAGAAACAAGACGAGAAATTGTAATGTATGCTTTAAAAGAGACGTTCAACCAAGAGAAGACCAAACGAAACTTTTCAAACTTGTTCAATTGAAACCAAAGCAGTAAAAAGAACTAGAACACAAAATCCATGGAGTAGTTAACCAACCATATGACTTTCTCATCATGCAAACAATTGAATGGGCAATTACCTACATGCCATAGGGTCACAAACCATCCAAAGACCTAAAAAATAAAGGACATATTAAATCAAACAAGCACACACGAGAAGCTAATGAAGCTTTCTAGCTAGGGAGAACAAAGGCAAATAGACTAAGAGGCAGAAATTATGAGAGCAAGAAACACAAGTTATGATTTAGGAGAAACGCTGATCTTACCTTACAAGAATCAGCGTGATTGAATAATTGACAACAAGTGCCACAAGGGAGTCCCATGTGACCTTTTTAGAGAAATTCACACTGGTCGGCTCGACTCTCAGAAAATAAAACATGCTCATCGAGGATTTCAAGGAAAAAATAAAAGTTTTCAAATATAAAAATGAGATTTGTCACTGTAAAATTCAAAACCAAAGCAAAAAACCAAGGAAAGGATAGAAAACCAAAGGGAAAGGCTGCTACAACAACAGTTAACACAAACCATGAAATGAAAAACAATCAAAAGAGAGGTATGGATCCCAATAGAGTCACCAATTTGTGGAGTAGGTAAATCTCCTCTATGGAGAGAGGTGATCCCTCTAGCCCTAGAGTGGGTCTACCCGCAAACAGAACAACCTAATGAAAAATTCCTTAAATAGAATCAAATAAGAGGGCCTACCTATTAGAATGCTAATCCGCTTGATGGTGGCCTCATTCCTTTGCTCCAACTTATTTTTGTTATTCTCCTTCAAATACCTAAAACAAGTGCAAAAGAGACAACAAAAAAGATAAGGGCATACAATTCCATTCAATTCACTTAAAAAGTCAAGGAATCTTAAGCCATAAAATGTAATATGAAAATCAATGTAGGAAAAAAATCATTAGTTGTATTGATATAAAGCTCAGAAAGAGATACAACCAAAGCCCTGACACCACAGGTCTCCTCTGATGTATCTGAGTTCCAACACCACTTCTAGTATCTCATGGTTAGCCTCAACAATGGAATTTTAAGGCTTCTACGTTTTAGTTCCAAACAAAACCAAACACATTATTCTCTCTTTATACACATAAACTAGAAGGAAAAAGAATATAGATATCTTGTGGTTATTCAAGCTCTAAAAAGACGAGTTCAACTTGGAAAATAAGGAGTTTATATAGCTTTGATGGAGGGGAGATGGTTCCTCTGATGATGGGAAAGGGATTATCTCTTTGGTTTTTCCCATCTTTAAAGGGGAAAAAAGCCCAAAGAGACCTCCTCGGCTCTATCGAGCCCAACGAACATCTAGCACATCGCCACTAGAAGTTTCTAGAAATGAAACTCCGTTTCCTTTTATAAAACTTTCCACAAGTAGACCGACATGGGTATTGGGCTAATAGTAGCGTTGATCAGCACGAGTCATAGTGTAAACTTGTGCCATCGGCGTGGGTGAGACACTCAGAAAGAGCGTTGATCTTGAAAACTCAGTTTTGAGAAGGATTCTCTCGAAATGTTTTGAAAGGAGTGGGCACTTCTTTCTTCAAACTTCAAGGGATGCAAGAGCATACGTTTTATGGTGAAAGTATAAGAGAGTAGTCACTACTATGGTTCTCCAAGATCAGGAACGGGGAGTGACACGAGAGTGACAAATTACTATGTAACACATACACATTGAATCACATAAAGATAAGTTAAAATTAATACAAGAAAAAAGTTTTATTTCACAATTCTTTAGTAATTAACTATTACTTCCTCCCTACTATCGTTTACAGAGGTTAGATATTTATATGAAATCTATCCTCAAAAATTTGAGACTTCTATGCCTACAGGTATTTTGTTCAATCCTTATTCAAATTTTAAACTAAACAGAAAATCGTAATTTCGTCGATTTTCTATTTGGAAAGTAAATTGAAGAAACATGGTGTACTGAGACTTTTTTTGCTACATGTTTGACCTGTGTCTTTGACCATGCCATTATGTGATTCCTTGGGTTAATTGGCTAGAGTGAATAGGAGAAGATCCATGAGGGGATCGATCCTCAACTACCCATGTGCTTAGTTGCTTCATTAGCGTACTAGAACCCTACGAACAATGGAGGTAGCTACAGATTTATAAAATAGGTGCAGAATCATGTTAGTTCCATAGCTAATGTAATCTTTAACATAACAATAAGGAACATTAACGAATATGAAAAATAAGACATATAAGAGTTTTTAGCTTATCAAAATCTATGATTTACTGCCTTTATTGAGTTCATAATGATGACGAAAAATAGAAAAATGAAGGAAAAAGGGTGTCAAAACAAAAGAGTTATGGAACTCTACAATAACTATGGTCACATTGTGACAAGGATTATGTCTTTCTCCAATGTCACATTGTAACAATCATTGTCATCCATGGTCAACCGTGGTCCAACATCGTATTGTGACAAATATTGTCTCAATATGAAAATCAATCATGGTCACAATGATCCAACCTCGCATTGTGACAAAGATTGTCTCAATATGAAAATAAATCATGGTAAACCATGGTCTAATGTCGCATTGTGACAAAGATTGTGTGAATATGAAAATCAATCATGGTCAAACATGTTTATTTTTGGATTTATAATATTTATCTTAGGGTTTATATACCTTGAGTTTATAATATTAATCCCTTTGTTTTATAATATCCATCTCTTAGGCTTATTAATCTAATGGTTCATATTCATATGGTATAATATTGTCCATAGGGTTTATAATATCAGACCTATGGTTTAATAGAAATATGTTGGGTATAGAATCATGGTCAACCATGGTTGAATGTCACCTTGTAACAAAGATTGTCTCAATATGAAAAAAAATCATGTTCCACCATAGTCAATAATTGTCAACCACGGTTAACCATGGCCAATCATGGTAAAGCATGGTCAATCATCATGGTCACATTGTGACAAAGATTGTCTCTTCGTCCAATGTCACATTGTGACAACCATGGTCATCCATAGTCAACCATGGTCCATTGCCACATTGTGACAAAGATTCTTTCAATATGAAAATCAACCATGGTCAACGATGGACCAACGTTGCATTATGACAAAGATTGCCTCAATATTAAAATTAACCATGGTCAATGTTGGATTGTGAAAAAGATTGTGTCAATATGAAAATAAATATTGTGTCAATGTATTATTTTGATAAAAGTACATTTATTTGTGTAATTTAAATTTAAGTTTTAAGTTTATTTTTTAATTTAACTTTTATTAAATCTTGTGTTAATAAATTAATTTAAATATAAAATATATGTAAAGTTACTTTGATAAAAGTGAAGTTTATTTGAGTAATTTAAATCTAATTTTAAAATTTACTTTTTTAATTTAAATTTTATTAAAGCTTGTGTTAATAAATTAATTTAAATATAAAATATATATACTGTTATTTTGATAAAAGTGATGTTTATTTGATTAATTTTAATTTTAATTTTAATTTTGATTTTAGCTTTTTAATTTAAATTTGTGTAATTCACAGTTGGGTAATTTGACTTATTTAAATTTGGGGAATTTAAATTACCTTTTTAATATATCATTTTATGGAGTTGAATGCAAAAATAATTCAAAAAATCTTGTAGAGGCAGTGTTTGAATCATGTATTTGATGGTGGAAATGGATTGAGCATTATCAAAAACATCTAGGACACCTAATGTTTTGAAGTTTAACAACTATAACTTGCATTTACAAAAATACTGCATAATTTTATGTAAATATGACCAGAATCTCCATAACTTTCCGGTCAATTCTTCCAGCTAGTTAGACTACTATCCATTTTACATGGCATATTGGAATATGTGTCAATGTATTGTACAATGATAAAGAGGGGAGGAATTGACAGCAAGAATCCCGGAAAAAAATCTCATAAAATCTTGTAGAGGAAATGTTTGACTCAAGTTGTTTATGGTGGAATTGGATTAAGCACCATCAAAAAAGTCTACGACACCTAAAATTATGAATTTACCCAGGTTTTAATTGGATTTACAAAAATCCCTCACAAAGTTTTTGAAAATATGGTAGGAATTTCCATAACCTTGAGGGAAAAAAGCATAATCCTTGCACTATTAAGATAAAGACTCTCCAAAATGGGTCTATACCATAATGAGGCCATGGTATTGACACATGGTATTGGCCTTCATTTTTTGAAGAAAACAATAAAATAAGGGTTATAGAGAGTTCATCCAGCCTTTAAAAGGGGATAAGAGCTAAGCATTGTGGGCATGGTGAGTCTATCTATTTATTTTTTTCTAGTTTTGATCCTAAGGAGGAAAACCAGTGTGGGTGGGTGTAATTGTCTGATAGATACATTCAACCTCCACTATTGTGATTCTACAACCGGAAATGGAAAACACTGAGAGGCGTGGGGAAGAAAATCCAACAAATCTTGTATCATAGGCACCACCAGACATAGTTACGAGTGCAAAGGATTTAAGCAATGATGTCCAACCTCATGAACAGCAACAAAGAGGAATAATGGTAAGAGATTACTCCTCTTTTAATAGTTATGATCTGATCCATTACCGAGATTTTGGTAGAAATGAAAAAAAGATACCAAATATTTTTCGAGAGTATCATGTAGCTACATTCACTAATGGATTAGGTAACATAACAGGAGTGGTGATAACACATAGCACAGTGTGTTATATTCAGGTGACCAGGAATGGTACCTGTATAGTTTCGTTCAGTCTTAATTTAGATTATGGTAATGATGGCCAGCCCCCTATGCACCAACGTCTACAAATAGATAATGACCGGCCTATTACGAGCCAGCTACCATGGAAATCCTTGTTTCACATTTATAATCTTCATAATGAGTCTTTGATAATGGTTACTGAGGGTCCGCAAAGGCGAAGGATTATAAGCATTCCAATTGAATGCATAAAAAAAGGAGCTACAACCCACGAAGAGTTGTTCCAGGGTGAGTTCGTAATCTGTCATTGGAAATTTGATATTCCAAATTGCAGTGGCGTGATTTATAATTTGTTAGAAAGGGGGGTGTTTGCAATTGAAAAATTACAGTCATCTGTTTGCAATTTCATACCCAAATAGCAAATTAACATCAAAAGGTGGACTTCTAGATCCTCAATTTACATTTGGAAGTCCAGGAAATAGTGAAATCGTGATCTGTGAAAACGTCAAAGGAAAATCCACTTTGTTCAGGATTTATTCCAAAAGCGATGGAATTTTTCGTAAAGAATTTTTCCTGGAAGAGAGTTGTTGGGCACTCGTTGAACTATGTGGCTATGAAATAATGGTTTTGCAACGGGGAGAAAAGGGGGAGCTGGAAGTAATGGATATTAGATGCATAAAGAAAACAAATCTTCACACTACATGTCGACCGCACTACTTAGATACAGTTTCCAAGTTCATTTGCTGGGACCGTTGATGGCAAACAGTTACTATGTGTAATTTAGAAGGAGAGATTTTAGTGAGACTTGAAGACCACCGAATATCACCATTACAAAATCACAGGATATCATCATTTCTATTTGTGAGAAACCCAATGATTCCTATGGTTCTTACAGCATCAATATAAGCAGCATTGTTACAGGACAATGCCTCGCAAAGCTCAGCAAAAATGCTTCGAATTGTTCTGAAATCAGAAAGCAGGTTCTCGGTTTTGGAACTACAGGATTTGCATATGATGAAAGGACGCACAACATTTTCACGGCATGTTGTCATGGCATAGGCTGCGTATGGTCCAATAGATTCTACAGTGATGCTATATTCGACATTTGTTTTTGATAGTATAGACTCCTCCATGCCCATTCAATGTTTCCATCTGTGTTTTATTTTATGAATATCATATCTCAGAATTACTTGAAATACCTGCAAGTGTTATGAACTAATCAGATCCAATACATTCTTTCACACGTGTTTTAATTTATCGAGTGATATATGGAGAAATCCTAGTGTCTTTTGTGCTCTTTGGATTTCTTTGAGGCTTTAAATTATGCTTCCCCTTGCTCCTACTTCTCACTTCCAATTCTCATATCAAATGTGAATTTTCATACAAAGAGGGCCATGTGCTCATTTGTGTCATAGATGGAGAAATCTTGGTGTCTTTTGTGCTCTTTGGATTTCTTTGAGGATTTAAATGATGCTTCCCCTCCTCCTACTTCTCACTTCCAATTCTCATATCAAATGTAATGAGCGTTCCATGTAGTTGCTCCATTTTCAAAGTCTTTGCTTGTGCCATCTATTCTATGGCTGAGATCTTGCCATTAAACCTCTTTGGGAGAGATCCTAAGACTTTCTAATTGACTACCATAATGTATTCATCAAGGAATCTAATCATATTAGATACTTCATCAACTCTAAATAAGTATTCAATAATATATTCACCAACATTTATCCTTGTAATTTTAAATTTCATTCTATAAGTTTGAAGTTTTACTTGCTTTATCCTCTTATTTCTCTTATAATATTACTTGAGCTTGTCCCAATTTTTTTTTGGTTGATGTGTAGTGAATCAAATTTTCTATTCATACTGGTTACAACAAGTGATGATGAGGTTCATGGCATTTGCATTATTATTGTAAGGTCTTCTTTCATCAAACTTGTAAGTGGAGTTATCATAATTGTGTATGTAGATTCTATTACTGCCCATAAATTGAATCCAAGAGACATGATGTATGATTCCATTATGAATCTCTAAAATAAGTGATTTACTCAATCAAATACATAACTAGACATCTTGATTTTCCTCATTTACCTCGATTTCATGTGGATCTAATTTCCAATGGTTAACTTGTTCTTGAAGGATCTTGTTATGATATTAATTGTTGAGAATCTCGAATTACTCGAAGGGAGGGGGTGAATCCATAATTATACAATTTTGCAAATTTTTAAGAAATTGTGCATCAATATGTAACCTATACACAACAAAAAGACAATCACATCACATATGTACATATTGATTTAACGTCAAAACCCTTCCAAGAGAAAAACCACCAAAAATGTGTTGGTATTGTGATGTAAAATAAGAGCACCAACTATGTTTAAATCAATATTTGATAGCACCAACTCAAATGAGGCTCCAACCCCTTTATATCAGAAAGCTCGAGCTTACTTAAGGAACAAATCTTAAATCTTTGCAGGGACACACCCACTTCTACCACTATGATCTACTCTTTCATGGGATTTTTAGAGTGAGACCTCTAGCACCTTAATTCACTTTTTATTTAATTCATTTTCCTTTTATCACCCCACTCTCCTCTACAAATCCTTGACCGAAATATCCTTCTCAATATTTTGTAGGCATACACTACCTCTCTCTTGGGCCCTAAACTTCATTAATTCACTCACTTTTTTGTTGTTTTGGTCACTATTTACACTGTCCTTTCTTACTATGTTGCTCCTTTTACCCATTCAACTCATACTCCCTCTTGTTATTCTTTTCTTTAATGTAATATGCACATTTATCAAGAATAGTATTTTATTTTCTCCTCTCTAGGCTCAAGAAGAAACACTTCAATTAATTCTCTACTCCTTGAGAGAATGCTTCATCACCAAGGCTTCTCACATACGTGTTATGAACTTAAAGTTCTATCTTTTTGGCTCTTTGTACTCAATTATAGAGTGATGAATATCATCATCAATCCTTACCAACAGAAGTTTCACAAGACTCCTTCACATCCTCATTCCATGCCACCTTCTTTAATGAAAACAATATCATTTAATTTTCACACTTCCTCGTAGTTATTCATCATTTCGTTGGGTGTGGAGCGTGATTATCTTCTGTATTCAAAGGTATTGCCATATTGGACCCTAGTTCGTAATGCAGCGTCAACGCTGCCCATAAAATATTTGATGCAAGGGGGGTTGAGGGGGAGCGGTTGCAACCTTTGGGAGCTCCCCCTGGTGGGGGGATCGAGGGTAGTGCCCCCGAAGCTAAGAATAGATGTAAAATTGCCTTTTAAAATGCTATAATTTCATAGTCAATCTGGGCCGTCCATTAGGCAGATATCTCACACTAGAAGTTATGTTTAATTTAGGGTTTTTGGCCCTAGAAGGCAACCCGTCACTATATATGAGGGAATTGTATTTCATCTATGTATATCTGTATTCTAAGTGAGGACGAGAGAGGAGATTGAGAGTGAAGATGGAATTACAGCGGATCTGTTGTAGGTTGTATCTCTTCATTTTGATGGATAATATAAAAAGAAGGACCACGTATATCTGTGTCTTTCTTGTTTTATATGTTTCCTGTGTTTATATTTCTGCAATATTTTATGTGTTCCATTACTCTGTAATTTATACTTTTCTAACACATTTCTCATCATAACATAAAATCCTCTTTTATACATAGTTCTTTGCTTTCCAACAACAACAAAAAAATATATCAATTCATAATTGATCTTTAGTGCTAAATTATAATTTCTAATCACTTAGAGAAACTAAGATCATTCTCCATATAATCATGGTTGTCGCCAAGCACCATTACACTAGATGCACTTAACTCCTAGTTGGGTTTGGACCTTTCATGTGGTTGCACTTAAGAAAAATTCCTCGAACATCCACGCTCCTAAAGAATCATATGATTTACCTCCACCATCATGATCTCAGTAGAATTTTGAAAATGTGATATCATAGGAAGGCATTTCCAAACACCATCACTTGGCACAACAATTGAAACTATGCCACATTATCCCTCGGTGACACCCATTTCATCACGATGACATCATTGAGTCACATGATATATTTTGAGAGGTGACATGTGCCACATAGATTTGGCCCTCTTTGTCACCCAAAAAAGTCAAATATTCTTGGGACATGTCAATTGTGCATGGTGCCACATCATCCTCTAGGCCTATTCAACACAACATCATTGGTCACATCATTCTACCATGTCCCTCTAGGACCTCTTCGAGCAACATTTAGAAAGGACCTTGTTAATATGATTTTTTTTACCAAATGTACCAAAATCCTTCACTTAATCCACTTTGACAAACAACCCTAACAACAAAAAATGGTTGCTAAGACCTTCAAAACATTATTTAGAAAACCTATGAAAAGAAAATATAAAATAACATATAAGTCAAGATATTATATGAGAAATATAATGGAAATATGATAAATTGAATTTTATTATTAAAATAAAATGTTTACACCTTGTGAGGAGAATGTGAACACTTGGATCTACAAATCCCCTTCTGTGCGATGTGAGAGACTACATACCACTCACGAGACAAATAACCAACTCAGGTGGCCAATCCCTGAGTTGGAACTCTTTTTCACTCACCTTGTCCTATAACTGCGTCCATGCTGTTGGAAGGTTATAACTGCACTCACAAGTTTGTCTCCATTCAATTATGACCTAAATCCTCGAGTTATTTTCTTGGAGTTTTGAGATTTGATCAACGTTTTAGGCTAGCCTCTAGACGACTACCCAAAACTCATTGTAACTTTCTAGAAGCATGTAAATGATGAAAATAATGATGAACAATCAAAACCCAAGCGATAAATTGAGCTATACATGCCTATTCCATGATAGATATTTCATCAAACATATGGTAAACATTTAGTCAACTCAAAAGAAAGAGATATTCTACTCTAAGGAGGAAATTTAGTCAAGTCGGTCCAATAGTGAAAAATTATATAAGGGATAACAAGAGGAGTGCACACTAATGAGGATAAAGTTATTTTGTTTTTCAAGTACAGTAGGGTAAAAAAAATGAAAAAAAAAAAATCTTAGGTGAAAACCTCCTTTGAGGTGCTTCAGATTGGATCATTGATTCAAAACCTCCATGAAGTGGTCAATGAGTTGGAAAAAAAGATAAAAATAGAGAAGAAGCAAAGATCCTAGGTGAAAATCTCCTTTGAGGTGCTTAGGCACACCTACTAGTTGAAAACTTCATTGGGCGGTTAGTAGGCCTACAAGAAAAAAAGGGAAAAAATAAAAAATGTTTGCTCCATGTATCTCTATGATGAATATAGGTTCTCTCCAAAATGTGCAAGCAACAAAAGCAAGTTGTTACCAAAAGAAAAAAATTTGGTCAAGCCTAGTCAAAAGAAGTCAAATTTGACTTTCCCCTCCTTGGCTCAAATGATCCAACAAGGAAATCACCATGTCAATCCATAATCCTCATATATTTCCACCATGCACCCATCATTCTCAAGATTTTCCCATTAAGTTTGATTGTTATCCTAAAAAAGTACACGAATGCTCTGTTTTACTACATGAAACAAAAATACATAGAGTAGAAAACTATTTTTTCCATATCTTGCAAACCATGCATCCCTTTACCAAGATGTTTCAAGGGGAGATGCATATGGATAATGGTAGCATGCTCAAGTGAGTTCAGAAAGTTACAATGCACATCAACAAGAAGACAATGCATCAACAAATAATATCAACAAAAAAGAAAAAGGTAGTCAAGAAGATGTACCTCAGTCATGAGCGGTACAACAACATCAACTTAGCAACAACATGCATGTCTCTACAACAACCATCGCGTAGGTACAAATATGAAATATTCTTGATCTCTTCACTTGAGCATATTATAGTTAGAAATTTGTTTTCAATGCATGAGAGATGAGGTTTTATAATATAAGAATGGGTCAACAATCTCGACTACCTTCAACTAGTTAATTTCTACTCACTCATTCACTTATGCAATGTGGAAAAGTCAAATTAGGAAGGGTTATGATTTCGAGGAATGGGGAAAACAATTAAAAGAATAAATTTTTGCACAGGCTAAGTCACCACAGGACTCCAAGCCCTTCTTTCACCTCATATTCACTATATATGCATCATTCATCCATCCCATTTCATAATTTCAAGAACAAGCCTTACACTTTGTCTCGCGTTGAAAATTTCTTGAAAAAACAAAGAGAGGATCCTCTCCATTCTCACAAACCTACACTACTCTCTGATCCCTAGCATCATCCTCCAAGCCCTCTACATCATTTCTCATCACTGACATATAGTTATAAGACCGTGAAAGAGGAGGAATGACTGCTACAAGAAGGCAGAATGATGCTACAAGAAGGAAGAAAGGAACAAATTGTTCTAAAACCCAAAATGGCAGTGCCTAAGAGAGATATAATCAAAACATAGAAATCCAAGGCCATTAGTCAATCGTCTAGGCCAAAAAAGAAAAGAAGGCAACAAAAGGAAACAAGACATTTACCATCAAAACAAAACTCAAATTGTTGTGATGAAAAGAGGTTTTTCAATAGATCTATAATCTCTTTCTCACTTTTTTCCAAGGCCTAAAATATGTTATAAAAATGGGAGAAAGGCATGGGAGTCACGTTGAGGCCCTATCCTAGGCTCATACTATCATTTATGCTGAAAACATGTTTCTTGTAGTTTTAACAGGGTTTCCTGTAGGTTTCGTGTAGTTTTGACAGGAATTACTATAGGATGTCCTAGTTCTCATCTAAAGGCATTTTGAAGGTTCCACAAGTGTCTAAACTATGAAACAAGGTAGCAGAAGTTTGATAAGGATGTGAAAGACCTTGCCAAACTAAAAAATATTCAAGAACCCACCTTTAATAAGGGGAAGAAGGCAAACTAATGGTCTCAAGAAACAATGATTTTTCTACGCACAAACAGATTTTTGGGCTTGTCCTTGCAAAACGTACAACCAATATTTTTAGGAGAAAGGATTGAGTAATGCACAAGAGAGAGGCCACTAGGGCCATGAATGAGGCAAAATGAGGTCACTAAGTTTCTCATAGGATGAGCAACACTTTTAGGAGGGGGTATGATGGGCCTCTAAATTAGACATAAATTAAGGCTCATGCCTCTAAATTAAAAATAAATTAAGGCCCATATAACCATCCTTTAGACCATTAAACTTCTATTTTTCATTAAATAATATATTTTAAACTTTAATATATTCATTAGGAAGTTTTATGAATAATTTCATATTTGTGCCTAATATTATTTATTTTTATGGAATGTTATGGGAATATTAGAGGTATTATGGAGATTTGGAGGAGGAGATAATCTAGGAACCTCCTCCCTACTTTAGGAGGATCAATATTAATAATAAATTAGTGAGATATTTAGGAATTATGGCACATATTGTGGAGCTCCAATGATTGAGAAAGTCTAGGAATGTGTTCCCTCCCATTTAATGCAAATTCCTAGTATTGGGAATGAGATCCACTAATCAAGGGATTTTAGTGGTAAAAGGTTCCTCCTTTCATGGGTAATGATTCCTAATAATATTTTATAAGCACCAAGTCAAATTTTCCTCTAGGGGTAGATTTTGTTTATTTTTCTTGTGGAGAGAACTCGTATTTTTGCAGTTCCAATGTCATTTTTTGCAGGGTTGTAATTGTATTAATGGAAATAATAAAGATTGGTGTCATGCTCAACTTCTAAATATTGGTCTCCTTCATAGGACTCTGAGTATCCTTGGGCTTGACCATCCGAGGAGACTCATAGCCCTTTTGTATCATTTTATTTTCTTCTTTTTACTTGTTATTCACATGCATCTCTTGTTCTTTTTTTCTATTTTTGCCTTTAGTATTAATGATTTCTTATTATAGGATTTGGCTAAATGGTTGATGTAAGTTATTTTGCAGGATCACGAGCATCATTTCATCCTTGGAAAATATTTGGAAGGTCATAGTAATTATTGAGCTACTTGGATTAGTTTGCTTATTCCCAAATATGTGTTTCTCGAACTCCTTTGTGGAAAAGAACAATAAAATTATGTTATTTTTTAGAGTATGTTAACAAGATTCAATCGAGTTTGTTCCACTTGCATTAGATCAAAAATAAATTTTAGTTAATAACAAAAGCTATCCAGTTGTATTTGCACTTGATTATGATAGGCATTTTATAGATTTACTAGCTCACTAGTTCTTGAATTTCTTGATTTTAGACTAGTAATTGTTTGTTATTAATTTTAGCATGGGTTAATTGTCTTTGATTTTCTTAGGACAAGTTGCAATTGTAATTTTTTATCTCTTAAGTTCTGTATTGGTTTCAAAGAACTTCCATTCATGAACTTAACCATTAGATGGAAATATCTCTATTTTCTTCCATTTAATAAATCTTTTGGATGTATAAATGAAATTGTGTATAGATGCAGACAATAATGTGTGTTTTTGTAGGAGCTTCTACATTGAAGGAGACTTCATCTCGTTCACCTCATCCAAGCCTCATCCACCCATGTCGCCAAAATCCACTACAATCTTAATCCAAATTCTTATTTTATAAGAAAAAATTGTCATTTCCATTAGAAAAATCCAACCATCTTGGAGCCCTTGCTTGAGTTCTGGGTAGTGTCCACCACCTCCATGTGTTATTATCCCATTATCCACTTTACTCAAGCTTCATTCCATCTTCTATACTACTTCCTAAGATTTCAGCCTCTTCTTGTAGTAAAACATGGGATCGTGTACACATCTTATAGTTTTCTTGTAGGAAATCCTCTAGGAGCATTTTCTGAGACCGAATTGAGAAAAATCATCACTGAAGCTAGGATTTCCCCCCTATTTGACCTCCATGCCATAAAGACCATTTTAACCCTCTTCCTCCATCCCTATCTTCCCTGCCAAAGAACAAGTGAAGATTGGCATTTACATTCATCAAATGAAAAGATAAAGAAAAATAGTTCTTTTTATTTCTTAATTAGCACATGCATGCAATAGTTAATACTCCTTATATAACATTCCATGCTAAGTTAGTTTAAATAATCACATGTGATAAATAGGGTTAAGCTAGGTCTTATTTACATTTAGTTCATGATCTTTATGCAATTAGAATAGGTTTTTTTCCTTGTACTTTCTTTCTCACAATAGTTTAAGGTTCCATTTCAACCATTTCATTTTCTGCAATTAGTTAAGGATTTGACTTCAGTACATGCACTCCATTACATCATGACAACAAAGGAATGACACATTGTATGTTGCACATATAGTGCTGATAACTCTTAAGTTTGTAAAAACCCTAGGTTGATAATTAAAGTCACTAGCCTTGGGAGTTGCAACATTCTTGTTGCAATACTGAAGCTCATCAATATATTTGGGTCTATGCCATTTTAAATGTCACAATGGAATATGTATCAATATATTGGACCTCCACTTCATGGATTTGTTGTGAATGAGCATTCATTGAGGGAAAATTTGAGTTTATGGACATATCCTCTCACAAATAGACTAATATACATTTCTAACTATGTTATTTTACATGGCATATTGGAATATGTGTCAATTTAGTATATAACCGCAAATACTCTTAGAAATAAATTTATAGGCCATAATTTCCACCAAAGTGAATAAAATTAAGAAATATGGGAAATGGTGGAAATAGATTCAGCCCCACCAAGAAGAAATTTTTTAAAAATATTGGAGTTGGTGGAAATGGATTCAACACCACCAATAATCGTTACACCCAAAATCTGGAAAGTTGACCCATTTACAAAATGTGTCATCCCATTTTTTCAAAATCATCCTAGAAATTTCACTTATTTTTGAGGAGAAATTGTGGCCTTCCCAATAAATTTATATACATTGGGATCTATGCCATTTTACATGGCATATTGGGATATGTACCAATTTATTGGATAATGAAAAAGTGGGTGTGTACCCCAAAGGTCATTCTTGGAGGGCACGCTTGCTTCCATGGACATATCATCTGAGAAATAGAATTATATTTATCTGGATCTATGGTATTTTACATCAAATATTGGAATATGTGTGAGTGTATTGGACAATGATAAAGACTCATCCAATAAAGAAATTTATATACATTGGGATCTATGGAATTTTACATGGCATATTGGAATACGTGCTAATGTATTAGACAATTATAAAGACTCCACAACATGGACATTTACCCCAAGGAGCATTCTATGAGGGAACACTTTGGTTCATGACATATTATCTCACAATAGATTCATATACATTGGGATATAACCATTTTTACATCGAATTATATTGGATTATGTGTCAATGTATTGGAAAATGACAGATACTCCACATCATGCGCTTGTCAGCCAAGTACAATTATTGGAGAGCACACTTTTGTTCATCCAAATATCCTCTTACATGCAAGGGTTACTTAATCTTGTTGACCACTCATTCTGAGTTGTTGGACTCAACTATGAGGTTGTTATATGTTATTATAAATCAGTTAGTTGTTAAGTTTATCAATTTTGGACCCAGAAATTATTTTGGCAAACTTTTTGGGCGAATATAGACTAAACACTTGTGATTCTAAGGAATAGTTGCAAGATTAGCATCATGATTTTACACAATTTAAACCCATATGCAAAAAAACCTTCCAAAATGTAAAATATCTGTACTTATCAAATTGGTTATGTTCACTTGGACCAAGTTGTTGATGTACTTATCGTCTTCTTTGACTACATATTCATCTAATAGACTTACTTTTTGTGCCACATATGCCGATATGGCTAGTTGTGATTTATTTCACACTAGTGTATATTTGTAGGTGATGGTAAGTGCCCCAGATCAAAACACATTGAACTATTCTTCTATTGTTGAATTTTAAATCTCTGTAATGACTAGTTTTGTGAACATCAAGCATAAAAACAAATTCTATAAGTGGATTCACACATTTTGAATGCTATATAAATATGTATATTTGAATGAAAATTCAGTTTATACAAATTGTATATGAGTAAGATTGGACACGTGGATTTTATGGGCTCAAATAGAATGTTTTGAGTTCATAGTGACAAGAAATAGTGGAAATTTTGTAACAACGGTTGTGAATTTTGAGGAAGGTGTTGAGTCTTGATAACATTGACAACGTGGCAGCAATATGTTTTCATTACACAGTCGATGTAATTAGTCTTCCATGACCACACCTCTGTGTAGTTACACTTTATTCACGAGAGCTTAATTTCTCAATATGTTTTGTCGATTTTTTTTAGAGCACCTCTTATATCTCCCCATGGTTTGACTATGATGTCCATCTTGAAGTTGTATGGGTACATGGTATTTAAACAGAGGTGCCTTATTTATATAAGGAGTGTTCCCTTTTATTTGTAACTATTTGGAGTTGGCGAATAAGATAAAATCAAGTGAAGAAATATCAATGAATTAATGACTGCCATGGCAGATCACCTGAACAATAAGAGGCAAAGAGAAGATAGTAAAGGAGATCATGATCAGATAAATGGTTAGAAATTTACAGCATATGGAAGAAAATGGATAGCATGAGGCCATGGAAAACACCAAAAGGTAGAAGGAAAATAATAAAGAAGATCACTATCAAACAATGGCAGGAAATTTACAGCAAAGAAGAGAAAATGGAAAACAACAGGTAATGTAAAACACTAAGAGGCATGGGGAAGAAAATTGAACAAATCATATATTATGGGCACCACCATGCATAGTTACGAACGCAATGGATTTAAGCAGTGAGGTCCAACCTCATGAACACCATCAAAAATGGATAATGGTAAGGGATTAATCCTCTTTTAATAGCTTTGATCTCCTCCATGACCGAGAGTTGGGTAGCAATAAAAAAATCCACCAAATATTTTTCAAGAGTATCATGTAGGTGCATTCACTAATGGAGTAGATAATACAAAAGAAGTGGTGATAACACATAACATGTTGTGTGTTATTCATATAGCTAGGAATGGTACTTGTATAGTTTTGTTAAGTCTAAATTTAGATTATTGGTAATGATGGACAGCCCCTTGTGAACTAGTGTTTACATTTAAAATATGATAATGATGTCGAGCACATTATGAGCGAGCTACCATGGAAATATTGTTTTTACCTTTATAACCTGCATAATCAGTCTTTGATAATGGTTATTGATCCTCGACAAAGGATTATACACATTCAAATTGAATTCATAAAAAATGGAGCTACAACCAACGAAGAGTTGTTCTAGGTTGAGTCCCTAATATCTAATTGGGAATTTGATATTCAAAATTGTAAGGGCATGAATTATAGTCTATCAAAAGGGATGTTCAAGGTCTTTGAATTGAAAAGGTACACTCATTTGTTTGCAATGGCACAACCAGATAGAAATTTAGCATCAGAACCAAGTAGACTTTACATTATGAAGTCCACGAAATACTGAAAGGTCAAGAGAAAATCCACTCTCTTCACGATTTATTCCAAAAGTGATGGAAATATTCAAAACGAATTTTTCCTTAAAGAGGGTTGTGCAAATTTTGTGGCACTATGTGGCTATGATAGAATGGATGTGAAACTAGGAGTAATGGGGCAACTCGAAGTAATGGATATTAGCATTCAAATTCCTGTTTGCATAAGGAAAACAAAAATTCGTGCAACATTGTAGTTGTATTACTTACATAAAGTTTTCATGCTCATTTGCTCGGACTGTTCTAGCCGTAGAGTTAATGTTTTCAATTTAGAAGGAGAAATTTCAGTGAGACTTGAAGACCATGCAATATTTTTTCATACCTTTTCTCGTGGATCTTACACAAAAAAATTATTGAGAAGACATAGTTGCCATGACTAGAGTTGACTTATGGCATCATAGCTTTGGCCATATTAACTTCAATGATGTGT
The DNA here is from genome assembly GCA_000404065.3 of Pinus taeda. Lineage (NCBI taxonomy): Eukaryota > Viridiplantae > Streptophyta > Pinopsida > Pinales > Pinaceae > Pinus > Pinus taeda. Next base: position 36,526 of record APFE031064462.1, read on the forward strand.
TGCTATTATAGAAAATAGGTATGGTCAAAGGCCTTCCTATTTTAAAGCATGTCCATATTGATTGTGATACAGGAGCATGAGGGTTAAAGAAAAAAGGCTTCATTTTATTCAAAAAATCCAAAAATAGTATACAAGCAAAGGAGTGGCATCCTTTAGGTATCAATTTACAAAGTTTTCTAGATAGGAATTAAGTTAGAATATAGTTATTGAGTAATTTTGTAATTAATACAAGTAGTTCAGACTTAGTTGAATTTCCTGAGGCGAATATCAAGAAATTTAGGTCATTATCTAGGATTAGATAGATTTGATCCATAGATTGAGGATCAGATTGTTGGATGTAAAGTATTTATGTAAGTTTTGAACAATTGTAAGAGGATTTGGCTAGATTTGAATTAGGCTGGAAAAATATTGAAATACTTCTGTACCTCTGTGTATTCTTTCATAATTGGTCAACCTCGGAGGGTGGAGTTCCTCCGAAATATCATTGTGGATTGTTAAATTTAATTTGGTCGGTAGAAATAGAATTCTATATGAACTTATGTTATTGCGTTTAAGTTCCTCACTCATTGTGTATTAAGATAGATTGAATATTTTAGAAGTACAGTGTTTTAGGTTAGCTAAATTTTGAATTCCTTAGTCAAGTGCTAAACCTGGCAGAAGCGCTAAATTCATAGCGAGAGGAGGAAAAGATCGGATAAATTCTGAATATACTAGAGAAAACTAGAACCGTCTAATTGATAGAAGCGTTATATCAATGGTAGTTGCATGCAAGTGACGGTCGAGGTTTAATCCAAAACCGGACGTGATATTTTATTAAACTAGATTAGTAATACAGGTGATTTTGGTCATCCAATTAGAGGAGTGAGATCCAACGGATATCACGTGGAAAAGTTAACGAGGGTTAATAAAAAAATTTAACTCGATGAGAAATTCAAGTGTGGCTTGATTCCATTCTAGTCCGGAAAATTGTAATCATTTGATGGGGAGGTCATGATCCAATGGTGGTCACGTAATAAAGGTCTACGAAGTTTAATTCAGATTCCTAACCCAAGGAGCTTTATCAACGGAAACGTTGTTTTCTCTTAGTTCCGATAAGTGGAGTTTCTACTCAGTTTTGGGTAATATTAGAATTTCGGTTGTTTTTAGAGAAATAGTTAAATTTGGAGGCGGATGACTGAAACTCCAAGGAAATTTGGAGAAGAAATTCCACTTGCACTTGAGGAGATCATTTCAATATTTGAACGATTATACATTACACCTGCACCCAGGCCACCAGTTGTGGTATTAGAGGAGCTTATTGACATTCAACAGGATCTCAAGGATTAGAAAAAGAAATCCAATATGGCCTTCAAAGTTGGAGGAAGAGGTGGTGGTTGAAGAAGAGGAAGACCAATTGTAAATGTTGAAGTGTTGGAAGCTATGCAACAGATGCAGGCTAAATTAGAAGCAACGAAAATGGGAAGAGATACAAATGCTCGAGATGTTAGTGAACCTGACGCTCAAGCTGCAGAACAAGAGGAACCTAGAGATGTAACTCCTGAGATGAGATTCTTTAAGTCAGTATTGAGGTCCGCAACTAAGCCCAGACTGGAAGTTTCAATTTATATAGGAAGCTTAAGCCCTGAGGAATTGATAGATTTGATAAAGGACATGGATAAATTCTTCGCTTATGAAGAAACAAAAGAGGGCAAAAAAGTGAAGTTTGTTGTCATCAAATTGAAAGAAGATGGAACACTTTGGTGGGATGGAGTGTAGGCAGAAGGAAGAAGACTTGGAAAACCACCAATTAAGAACTGGAATAGGATGGTGGAAAAATTGAAAACTAAGTTTTTGCCAAGTGATTATGAGCATACATTGTTTAGACAAATGCAAAATCTTAGACAGAGGTCTATGACAGTAAAGGAATACATAGAGGAATTCTACAAAGTAAGCATAAGAGTAGGACAAATCCAAGATAAATATGAGAAGGTTGCAAGATATGTAAATGGACTCAGAATGGAGATCCAAGATGAGATAAGTGTACTGTCTCCTAAAATAGTAGAAGAGGCCTATGAGATAGTATTGAAGGCCGAAGAAAAACTCATGAGGAAGCAATATACCAAGAATAGAGGTAATTTCCGAGGAAGGGGAAGTCAAGGTGGCAGAGAGAGATCTACAACAGCTAGAGATGTAGCTAGCAATAGCTCAAGTCAGCATGCCCCCATACGAGGTGAAGCAAGTGGCAGAGGGAGTTTTTCTAGAGGAAGAGGAGGTAGAGGCAAAGGAAGAGAAGTCAGATGTTACAGATGTAACAAGCTGGGACACAGAGCTTATGAGTGACCAGAAAACATACGAATGAATCATAGGAAAACAATTGTTGCTAAGACTGAAGAGGAGACAACAAAGATAATAGAAGAAGAAAATGTACCAGAGAAAGTGGAGCCTTTGGTATTTAACAAAGTTTTACTAAAGAAATCTAAGGAAATTATTGAACCAACACAAAGATAGACCTTATTCAGGACTCTGTGCAAGGTTCAAGGGAAGTATTGTCAGATGATAATTGATAGTGGTAGTACATATAATTTAGTTTCCACAGAAGTGGTGGAGAAGTTGAATTTAAAAACCAAGAAACACCAAACACCTTACAAGGTGTCATGGCTTCAAAAGGGATATCAGTTAATAGTGAATGAGAAATGTGAAGTAGAGTTGCAGTTGGGAAAATACAGAGACAAAATTCAGTGTGATGTGATGCATGTGGATGTGTGTCAAATATTGTTGGGAAGATCTTGACAGTATGACAAAGGAGCTATGCATGATGGAAAGAGGAACACATACAAATTTAGCAAAAATGGTGTTAATCATACATTAGTGCCTATGGAGGAAGAATATGCATCAAGGAAACCTGATCCATAGACCCTTTTGCTGAGTGGAAAGGAGTACTTGCAGCAAATGGAAGAGGATGAGGTAAATTTTGCGTTGATTTGCAAGCCTGAGGTAATAATTACTTCCACAAAATTTTTTGATTTAGCAATTGAAATTTAGGAGATACTAGGACAAGATAATAAAACGAATTGCGGGGTGTTGGTAAAAAAACCCTAGAGCGCTCTACAACCTACTGTCAATGCGCAGACCTGCACATCTTCCCATAGGCCGTGCACAGTGCGGCGCTCTCATCAGGACCGTTAGCAGCAGCCTCGACAAGGCCTGACTGCACCTATCATCATGTCCTCCCAAATGGGAGGGGCGGGTACTCAACCTTCCCCTCCTTCGCGCGATCATTTTAAAGCTGACGGCGCACTAGTGAAAACCCAGGCTTATACGAATCCGCTCACTGAGCCAGGATAGAGCTCTGAACAGCCAATCGCTCCAGAACAGAATGCACTCACGGATGAAGAAATGCCAGAGAGTCCAAAGGCGTCACAACCAAGGACGAAATCGAAAACATGCATCCCCAAAGCACCTGAAAGAATCCGAGTGGAGCTTCCAAGCCACCGAATCAATGGCGAGATACAGTATATGACAGACCATGCGCTCATCGGAAAATTTTTGGGCTTCTCGCCAACAGAAAAAGCCCTCCATGGCTGTATCGCCTCCAAATGGAAGCCAAAAGGACACGTCTCCATGCTTATTGGTCCTAAAGGCTTCTTCACGGCCATATTCACCTGCCTAGAGGACAAAATAAGAGTATTTGAGGGCGGCCCCTATTTTTTCAACTCTGCGGGTCTCTTCTTACGGGACTGGAAACCCAGATTCAATCCAGACACAGAAGACCTCAGTCAGGCACCCGTCTGGATCCGCATGTACTCCTTACCCACGGAGTACTGGAGAGAAGAAACACTAAAGGACATCGGCAACTGCATTGGAACTTTCATCAAGGTAGCTGAGGAAACAAAAAAACGAGGATATACCTCCTATGCAAGGATCTGCGTCCAGATGCAACTCAAGAAGACCCTAGCGGACTCGGTAAGCCTCTATCACGATGACTATGAATGGATTCAACCTCTTGATTATGAACATATTCCATTTCGTTGCCGAAAATGCCATGAACATGGGCATCTGTTCAGGGAATGCCCTCTGAATGTCCAAATCCAACCCTCAGCCAATGAGATCGCCAAAGACGCTGAAGGGTTTGTCAAAGTCCCCCACCACCGTGGACATGCCAAGAAAACGAATGCGGCTCCCTCCTCTTCAAATTCCCAGCATGATCCACCCCCTAGCCACAAGAAAGCCGACTCCTCGAATAGATTCCAGATCCTTACTCCGAAGGATCCCTCTGACCCTCCGCCTCAAAAAGACTCTCAAGCCTCTCCGCCCCCCTCATCCGCTGATACAATCCATCAAAATGCCCTGAACCCCTCCGCTTCAGAGTTGATTGGTGCTCCTTTAAACTTGAAGTCAAAAATGCCAGTGACAGAAACGGATCCGCAGCTCTCAGACATGGATCTAGATGCGGCTCTAGCTCTCAGTTTGCATGAAGAAACCCTGGAAGACTGCCTGAATGGTCCCATCAACATGGAAGAAGATATAGAGAATGTAAGCTTGGATGGGCTGGACATCCTCAAATTAGAAGAGGCATGCAAGAAAAAAGCATATACAACCATTCACCCTGGGGACATAGACAGACTGGAAGGGGTATTAAACAAAGCTGAGCACAAGAAATGCCTAGGAGTTTAGGCAGGCAGCCCCTGGGATGGAAACAAAATCCTAAAAGAAACGAAGAAACGTGGGCGCAAAACAGAGCTGCAGCGAACAATCATTTTAGGTGAACAATTAATGGAATCTGGGAGATTCCCGAAATTAACGAGGTTTTACAAGGCCCATCCCCATAGTTCCTCATGAAGCTCATCTCTTGGAATATGAGAGGGCTCAACAGCACCTCAAAACATAGAATGTTAAAAAACATGATACAGTCTGAAAAACCAGGAGTAGTCTTTCTCCAAGAAACAAAGAGTACCAACACTGCCATAGAGTGGCTCTTCAACAAAGCTTGGAGCGGAAGTCAATCCGTATCTACAGATGCGATGGGAGCATCAGGGGGATTATCCATGGCTTGGAACCCGCAGATTCTACAGTTGCAAGACTTCCATGCAACTCGGCATTTCATTCAGGCTACATTTCATCTAATTGGAACGGATATTCATGGACATATAACCAACACTTACTTCCCCCATGATCAGCAACTAAAATTAAAAGCTCTGGAAACGCTAACAAGCTTGAACTCCTCCAGGCGCTATCCTCTTTGGATAAGTGGAGGTGACTTCAATATTATCACACACCTAGAAGAAAAAAAAGGAGGGCGCAGGAAGTTGGAAGAAGACAGCACAAGCTTCAAGGACTTCATCAGAAGTAACCAACTCATCGATGTCCAAACGTCTAACGGAACCTACACATGGAAGAACAAGCGCAGAGGGGTACACAATATTGCCTCACGACTTGACCGATTTCTACTTTCAGATAATGCCATACATATGGGAGGAGACTTTCATGCCTCCATACTGCCTCAAGGGGGATCGGATCACTGGCCCATCATGCTGCAATGGACCAGACCTGGGAAACAATGCAACAGACCTTTTCGCTATGAAGCCTTCTGGTCCAGTCACCCAAACTTCAAGGAAGTAGTCCAAACTGCATGGAGAACCTTCACCCCTCCAGAAGGAGCCAAAATGTACAAGTTTCAACAAAAACTAAGGCATCTCAAGAAAGTACTGAAGGCCTGGAACAAAAATCATTTTGGAAACATCACGGAATCCAGGCAAAAATTAGAGCAGAAAATGAGCACTCTCCAGCAAACCATCATCACAGAGGGCAGAACGGAGGAACTAGCCCACAAAGAGCAAAACCTTTGGACTTCCCTAGAATCAAGAAGATCGCAAGAGGAAATCCTCTGGCGCCAAAAATCTAGAGTAAAATGGCTAAAGGAAGGGTTCCACCGAACTACTATCCAGCGAAGAATGCACAATAATATTGCTTTCATCAATAACAGTCAGGGGGAAAAACTAGAAAGGCATGAAGACATGGAAAAAGAGCTCAGAGAACACTTTCAAGACATGCTCAAAGAGCCAACCAGAAGCAGAACAGTGGCCATTCAAGAGGTCACAAGGCACATTCCCAAGATCATAACAGCCGACCACAATAAAAACCTTCTTCAACCGGTCTCCAAGCAAGAGGTGGAGGACGCAATGGCGCAGCTAAAAGATGGCAAGGCTCTCGGTCCGGATGGCTTTAATTCTAACTTTTTTCATGAATTTTGGGATCTAATAAGCAGCGAAGTCTGGGATCTGGTAGAGGAATCTCGCACTATGCACTGGCTACTCCCATCCCTGAACTCCACCTTTATAGCGCTCGTGCCCAAAGGGGAGGAAGCCCACACGCCAGAAAAATTTCGGCCCATTGCCCTCTGCAATGTCATCTACAAACTCATCTCCAAAGTCATAGCCAATAGACTCAAACCCCTCCTGCCTCTTCTAATTCTTCCAGAACAGACCGGGTATGTTCAAGGTCGCCAAATCACGGATGGCATAATCTTATCCAATGAGGTTATCCACTCCTTAAAGATCCTCAAAAAGCCAGGTATGGTAATGAAACTTGATCTATCAAGGGCTTTTGATAAGCTCAGCTGGGAATACATTCAGCATATGCTGCTCGCCTTTGGCTTCTGTTCCACCTGGACTCGATGGATAATGAACCTCATTTCATCTCCCAGCTTCTCCATTCTTCTCAATGGCTCACCCTCACAGCCCTTTCGATCATCGCGCGGCATAAGGCAAGGGGATCCCCTCTCCCCTTTCATCTTTGTCCTTATGGCAGAAGGACTCAGTCGCTTGATTCATCATGCTATATCCTCAAAAACCATTAAAGGCATCGCGCTTCATGGACTCCCCCCATCATCGCATCAACAGTTTGTAGATGACACAATGCTTTTTGGGCATCCCTCATCAGCTGAAGCCAAATCCTTCAAAGCCCTGCTTGATCTGTTCTCTGAAGCCTCAGGCACCTCTATAAATGCTGCCAAATCTCAGCTCTTCTTCTTCAACACTCCTGTTTCCACTCAGAGAAACATAGCCCGCATCCTTGGTTTCACTATTGCCACGCTTCCCTCCAAGTATCTGGGAGCTCCTCTTATGCTCTCAGCTCTTAACCAAGCATCGTGGAGATCGCTTCTGGACAAGCTCGAAGAAAAACTCTCCTCCTGGACGTTCAGGTCTCTCAATATTGCCAGTCGTCTCATCCTGATCAAATCTGTGCTTCAAACCATGCCTCTTTATCTATTCTCCATCCTTGCAGCTCCGAAATGGGTCCTTAAAGGAATACGCAATCTACAACAAAATTTTCTATGGGGATCCTCAAGTCTCAATAGGAAATGGGCCTTAGTCAAATGGTCAGAGGTATGCCAACAAAAGTCCAACGGTGGATTAGGCCTACGGGACCCACTGCACAGCAACAATACCATGGGCGCAAAGGTTTGGTGGAACTGGCTTGTCAAACCACAAATCCCATGGGCGAAGCTTTGACAAGCCAAATATGCATCGAGAAGTAGCTGGGAAGTGTGGAGCGATAAAAAGGGTCT
>APFE031064469.1:0-10500 GCA_000404065.3 Pinus taeda
TTGCTGACTTATTTAATGCGCCTATAAAATCTATCTCATCTTCTCATCATTCATCCTCTTATATGAATTGCAGTTAAGAATGGTGGAGTGTTGTTCTACATCAAAGAAAGGCAAGGAAGGATGTCTCAAGAGGTGATGAACTCAATATCAGAAGTTGTTGATTTGTTCGCCTCACCAAATGGCACTTACTTATAGCTTTTCATTGGTAATAGGGATTTTCATTTGTTACTGAGGTATGCCACATATCATTTTATCATGCAAGAAGTTTTGTATAATCTTTCGACATGGTTGTGACTAATACTGTAGAGGAAGAAGAAAACACCTTGGCCCACATTTCGTTTACAACTGGATCTTACATAATCACAAACCTAAAGGTTGCATAAGGAAATTGGACCTATATGCTTGGATATATATTAGATTGTATATTTTCATTCTTTTGTATCGACTCATCTTTGAAGACGAACCTTATGGGATGTCTCAAGAGGTGATGAATTCAATGTCAGAAGTTGTTGATTGGTCTGCCTCGCCAAATGGCACTTACCTATAGATTTTGAGTGGTCATAGGGATTTTCATTTGTTACTGAGGTATGCCACATATCATTTTGTCATGTAAGAAGTTCTGTATCATCTTTCCACATGGTTGTCACTAGTACTATAGAGGAAGAAGAAAACACCTTCGCCCACCTTTCGTCTATAATTGGATCTTACATAACCACAAACCTGAAGGTTGCATAAGATAAAGTCACAAAATTGGAGAACTTTAGGTTCGACACCATATATTTTCATTAGTACAATCCGAAGGGAATTTGCAAGCAACATTTTTCCAAGCTACATTTTTCTTGTCCACGTGCGAATATTATTAGGCCAATGGAGGAAAAGATCAAGAAATGTTAAAGTGCATCTATGCCTCACACACTAGGTGAACATGCATGAATTTCACATGAATATTCGATGCAAAACATCACTTTGGAAGTGAGAAAATCAAAAGATCACAACCTAGTGAGCATTAAATATAAAATTAAGGTTTCTCATAGTCTAGAAGAGGGACATCGTCTCAAATCTAAAGCAAACCCATATATCTTAGGAGTGGATATGGAAATAGGGAGAAATAGGAATCGACAACAAGAATAGCATAAGAGAAAAGAAGAACCAGAGTAGAAGAGGTAGGAAGGAGAGAAAAGGGAGAAGGAAAAACAAGAAAAGGAGGAACAAGAAGAAATGCACATGCGTGAAGAAGGATTGAAAAATAAAGATGAAGAAGAAGCAATTCTTAAGCATGTAGAAGAATAAAAACAATATCAGCTAGAGGAAAATAAAAACAAATAGCAACAGGATCAAGATGTTAGAGGCAACACAGGGGAAACATATACAAGATGTTGAGCTTGACTTTCGATGAGCTTCAAAGAAAGATAGTGCAAGCAGGAAAGAAACATTTCCATGATGGACTCACACATAATGGTTTTGTCAACACAAAGAGGGTGTTTGTAACAGACACTAGGAAGAATCCACAAACCACCACAACAACAAAATTATCCTTTGTAGGAGCCCCAAAGTCTAATACATGTTGAAAATAGAAATAGGAAATGATAAAAATAGAATCCATAAATTCCAATTTAATTTGTCCTTGAATTGTGAATTAAAATCAAGGTTTATTCTTATAACAACTTGTAATAGTTAAATAGAGTGAGTTGACTTAGTTAACTTAGGAATTTCGAGTTGGAAATCTTTCTGAGGTCGTGTGTATCTTCTCCCTATATTATAGGGGTCTAGGATGAGTTATGTATGAGTTGTAATAGGTTAACTTAGTTTACTAGTTAAGTCTAGTTAAATTAGTTCCAAACTATTTGAGGAACTAATAGTGATTTAACAGTCAGTTGGTGCACTAATGCATTAAATAGTGCTACTCCAGTTAACTGAAGATTCCCTCAACATAAACTCATGCATTTTGATTCAGAGAAAGACCCAATTGAGACTAGAGTGAAGGGACATAATACTATATGTTGTATAATTTTATGAGTTGTACATATGGTGCATGCTACCAGGAACGAATTCTTGAAGGGATTGCGCAGTTTTGGATGCACTGGTTTCCCTTTAATATGGGCTAATCATCCATTGGAATTGTGCAAGGAAATAGGGACTTGGAGAGCTGTAGAATTGGCTAAGTGTTGGCCAAGAGCTTTCTTGTGAGTTGGATATTGATTTTACTGAGTGTTGGCATTGTTCTTGTGAGAAAACACATTGTTTTATCATCCTATATTTTTTATTAATGCAATAAAGATACTAGGGTTTTGAGTTGTGGCTTTCCCCGCATACTTATTTTGTTATGTGCCATTGATTATCTTCCTCTTGTTTATTATTGTTTTTCTCTACGTTTCAAAGAGAAGTATACAATCTATCAAAAGTTTTCAAGGGATGTAAGTCTCCTTTCTTCAACAACCATTTCACAGAGTTGGTGCAACTGTGCCCATAATTTTTAACAATTATCTCTAAAACCAAATCCATGAAACTTTAATTATGCAAATCAATGAATGAAAATTTACTATAAATGAAATCATTCCACACTAAGAAACCAAATGTTGATATCACATATTTTACATGGAGTATTATGTATTTGTTTTCTTGACAAAGGTAATATCTACCTCTTGGAGAATTACAAAGAATCTCTCCACAAAGAATCTCTCTACACTGTATGCTCAAAGAGTACTTGACAATCTACCATTCTTAAATTTTAAATCACAATCATTTAGAAAATAAGTATTTGCAATTAAATTTTGACAATCCATAACTCTTAGGATTTTGTTTTATATGGAAAGTGTACTTTCAAATAAAAAGAGATTCTACAACACAATAAGATTGTAAGTGATTCCAAAAGTGGCGATATAATTGTTTTATATTTAGGGGGTTAGAGATTAAAAAAGGTGTAGCATACATAATTTAGGTTTATAACATATTTACCTCCATTGAAGGCAAATATAAAGGGCATGTTAGAAACTATAATAGCAAATAGTTTTGTATAAAATAATATTAAATATTTAAAATAAGGCTAATAATATATCCACGGATCATAAACACAAAGTTATAATTGTTAATCAAGAGGAGCAATATAACACCTTTTTAAGTTTTTATTAAATGCATTTGCTAAATTGTAATATACACTAAATCCTAAACCCTAAACTCTAAACCCTAAAGCCTAAACAATAAACCCTAAACCCTACACCTTAACCATTTTATAGCATTTTAAACCCTAAACCCTAAACCTTAATAATTTAATAACATTTTAAAAAACTTATTGTAGCTCTATTTAAGCGTTTATTAAAAGTATTTACTAAAGTCTTATAAACCTTAAACCATAAACCCTAAACCCTAGGCATTTTATAGCATTTTAAAAAGCCTTTTGTAATTTTTTAAAGTGTTTATTAAAAGAATTTACTAAATTATTATAAAGCCCAAACCCTAAATCCTAAACCCTAAACTGTAAACCCTAATCATTTTATGACATTTTAAACCCTAAACCTTAAACCCTAAAATCTTGAGAATTTTATAATATATTAAAACATGTTTTGTAACTTTTTTTTAAGTGTTTGTTAAAAAAATTTATGTGTTATAAAACCTAAACCCTAAAACCTCAGGATTTCATAACATTTTAGATAGTAAACCCTAAGCATTATATAACATTTTAAACCCTAAACCCTAAAAGTTAAGAATTTTATAACATTTAGCAAGCCTTTTGTTCCTTTTTTCTAAGTGTTTATTAAAAGAATTTAGTAAAGTGTAATAAACCCTAAACCCTAAAAATTATATAACATTTTAACAAGAGTTTTGTAAAAAAAATTAAATGCCTATTAAAAGAATTTACTAAAGTGTTACAAACCCTAAACCTTAAACCCTAACCTCTAATCATTTTATAACATTTTAAAAAGCCTTTTGTAACTTTTTTAAAGTGTTTATCAAAAGAATTTACTAAAGCTTTACAGACACTAAACCTTAAACCCCCATCTATTAATATTTTAAACACTAAACCCTAAACCCTAAACCTAACCATTCGAAAACATTCTAAGAAGCTTTTTATAAAAAAAATTAAGTGTTTACTAAAAAAATCATTTCTAAACCCTAAACTCTAAAACGTGAACCTTAAATCCTTAACATTTTATAACATTTTAACAAGTGTTTATTAAAAGCATTTACTAAAGCATTATAAACACTAAACCCTAAACTTTGAGGATTTCGTAACATTTTAAACCCTAAACCCTAAACTGTGAGCATTTTGTAACATTTTAAACCCTAGACCCTAAACATTTTATAATATTTTAACACGTTCTTTCTAACTTTTTAAAGTTCTATTAAAACAATTTACCAAAGTGTCATAAATCCTAAACACTAATTAATAAACCCTAAAACCTAAGCATTTTACAACATTTGAAAAAAGCATTTTGTAATTTTTTTTAAGCATTTATTAAAATAATCTACTAAAGTGTTATAAACCCTAAACCCTAAGCATTTTATAAATTTCTAAACACCAAATCCTAAACATTTTATAACATTTTAACAAGCCTTCTATAACATTTTTTCAGTGTTTATTAAAATAATGTACTAAAGTGTTATAAACCCTAAATGCTAAACCCTAAATCCTATGCTCTAAGCATTTTATAATATTTAAGCGTTTTGTAACTTTTTTAAATATTTATTAAAATCATTTACTGAAGTTTTATAAACCCTAAACCCTAAACATTTCATAACATTTTAAATCCTAAACCCTAAAAAATGATTTAACCTCCAACTCATAAACATATAACTCTGAAACAAGGGATGCCTTTGCATGCTACCTTGGGAGAAGCAGCCCATGCATGCACGTCTATTTTTCTCAATCCTGGAGGGAACCGGTAAAATCAGTTGCAGATGCAAGAGACTGCTCGACTGCTAGAGAAAAATGTGCATTTCTGGCTGGGAGCTCGGTTAGTTGCTTGGGAGAGTTGTGCAATTTCTTGGTAGAGCAGCTCACTAGTGCCCACATTTACACAAGTTCTAAGCTAAGCATACTTTCTGGGAAAATTTGGGCAAATCCTACTTGGAGTGTTGGCAGGCAGGATTGTGCAATCCTCGAGCCTAGCAGTTTGCCAAAGACGATTTCACAATTTCTAGAGGGAAGGCTACTTGCCCTCTAGAAATGTGTAATTTTCAAGGAGAAGTTGCTCATCTTGAAGTTGGACCAAGTATGGGTGAACAACCTGTGGGGGGAATAGATCAATTTTTCACCAACACGCTACCTTTTTGCAAGAAAGACACTAAAGCTTGTGAGCTTGATGAAGCAAGGCAAGTCGATGTGAAGGTTGGAACGGAGGCTCCAAAATTAGGCTAAGGAAAAAATTTGGAGGGTAGATGTAGGCGCTACAATAGTTACACAAATGCACAATTTTTCCTTTACAGATTTTCGACTATTCCATAAGGGAATATATTAAAATTAATATTTTTTCCTACAATATCAAACTGTACAATATTGAGGCATCATAGATTACAAATAATTCCAATCCTTTTACCATGTAGATAAAGTACAATCATTGGAAATTTCACACAATTTGCTCCATAGTTTTTTAAGTTCGTTCAACTTTTATCTTTGCTCATTGAGTACGTCTAACATAAATTTCTATGTCATGAAAACATGTTTCCCTTACATGGCATAAAATGGAATCATTCTTGTGGAATTTTTTTATGTTGTTGTATTCAATAGTTAATTTGTTGCATTGAAGCATTATGATAAAATTCTCTTTTGTGTTGTCTCAAAAACAATTGCATACATGGTATATCATTTGTGTTTTATTTTTCTAATTATTTCACCACCCAATTTGGCATTGAGCTAAAGTGAATCTATTCCAATTTGTCACAACTACTTTTACTTACAAGGAATGGTAATCATATGTATCTTTTGGTGTTGTCTTCACAATTAGTTGTTGGTATGAGTTTCTTTTTTACTATTGAGTTGTTTTCCTTACAAGTCTATGCTCTTTCTTCAAAACATGAACAAATTATTATATATATATGTGTGTGCTGAAAATAGAAGAAATGATTACAAGTTTACCCCTTTAGTTATGCCTGATGGAAAATTAAAAAGAAAAAAGATAATAAAAGAGATATTTTAGTATGCCTTACTCATTAGTAATAGTTTTAATTCTCATTGTGTCTGACATAGCCTCAAGGAGGATGCATTTTTAGTAAAATATCCTTGCACTAGTTTCCATGAACTTAATATCTTTTGGAACTTTGTAGATTGTCAGACTTTTTTTTTTTTGAATTTACCTTGAAACATGGTATTAGAACCATAGTTTATTTGTAGTTCTAGGAATAAAGAAAGAAAAATTATCTCTTACTTGTCTAGATTTCTTTATTGCAACCAATGTTTGAATTTCATATGCCATCTTTTTTTTGTTTATGTTAAATTTATTTCTTATCATTAGTTGCTAATGACTAGATATTTGAGAAGATTTTTTTTGGGACTTTGTAGATTGTCACACATTTTTTTTTTCTTTTTCTTTTTTTTTTCCTTCTGAATTTACGTTGAAACATGGTATTGGAACTGTAGTTTATTTTTAGTTCTAGGAATAAAGAAGGAAAATTTATCTCTTACTTGTATATATTTCTTTATTGCAACCATTGTTTGACTTTCATATGCCATTTTTTTTTGTTTAGGTTAAATTTATTTCTTATCATTAGTTGCTAATGACTAGATATTTGAGAATATTTTTTCTGGAACTTTGTAGATTGTCACACTTCTTTTTTTTGTTTTTTTCTTTGTTTTTTGTTTTTTTTTTTTTGAATTTACCTTGAAACATGGTATTGGAACCATAGTATATTTGTAGTTCTAGGACTAAAGAAGGAAAATTTATCTCTTACTTGTCTAGATTTATTTATTGCAACCATTGTTTGTCTTTCATATGCAATTTTTTTTTTTTGTTTAGGTTAAATTTATTTCTTATCATTAGTTGCTAATGACTAGATATTTGAGAATATTTTTTCTAGAACAGGTTAGGGAATTAAGTCACTAGAAATACTATAACTCTTAATGTACAAAGTTCTAGCATGATTGACAATGTGTCAGTCAAGATTCAACACTAAAATTTGTTGGAAATCAATTGGAGGGTGTATGGGTCTGAAGTGATTAAATATAAAAAAATAATTATATGCATGATTTCCTACCTCATCTTAGAGGTGGGATAGAAATATTTATTGAAATTTTAAATAGAAAAACCATAATTTTGATCTAGATAGCTCAAACACCATTGATGATGTAATGGAAACTCTTTGACATGAGGGCATACATCTTCATGAGCATAGAGAGAGAAAAGAATATGTCTTGTTGTGTTTGGCAACTTTAGGTAATTTTCCAAAATGTAAACTCATCAGGTTTTAAAACATTTCAATTGTAACCTCAAAAGTCACAACTTTAACCAACATTCGTTTGATAGATCAAATGTCAAACAAGAAACGTAGTAGATAATTTCACATTCCTTAGATCTCAATCTAATGGGTTTGTAATGAAGCCAAAAGAGAAAAAAACATCAAGTTATGAATGGATTATACACAGAGAGAAAAAATGATGGACACAAATCAAATGTTTAAGAGTTGAAATCTATAATATGATTATGTTAATGAACCAAGCACATCACCTTATCTCAAGGCTACAATATTTAGTTCTATATTTATCATCATTTCTTAAGCCTCCCTCAGGGTTTGTAAACCTTTCTCGGTTAAGAAAAACTAGAACTCTTCATTGAATGCCTCTATATCATAAATAAGGATGGTAGCAACTAAAATTTTAGTGATTTTACCCAACTTTTGAACTTTGTGATCAAATATATTGATGAAATCTTTTATGGTTTCATGGAATTATAAATAAAAAGACAATACGCGAATTTCCCTACAACAAAAATTTCATATAATTTTTGTGTTTCAACACTTTTTGTGCGTAATGGTGTATTTTTGGTATGTTTAATTTCCATACCTCATGTACTTAGTAAATAAATAACATGATGACTCAACGATACCTACTTAATGTTGTAAATTTCCAATTCTAGCAGAATCGTCAAAGATAATAAACATAAAGGGAGCCCAATATTGATCGGATAATATTATTCACCTTTGAAATACAAATATTATGTCTCTTCTCCATACTCCAACATAAATCTCTCATGTCTCTATGCACTACTGACCCCCAAATTTTTCACTAGTTGGGTTGCTAAATTTACTCTCATATACATACCATAAGAATGCATGTCCTTATGCCATTATCAATTATTTCTCCAACACTCTCATTGCATACTTATACATAGCTCACTATCATGACATTTAAGAATCTCCTGCACATTCTGAAGTGTTGTGCCTCTTGTACATAAGACCATCAACACACCCAACTCGAATAAAGTCAGATCCTACTTATTGTAAGGTCCTCCAAGTCAATTTTATCTATCAGCTTTACTAACTTATCCATAACTAGGTCCATGAAGAGATTGAGAAACTCGTAAATCATCAAATCAATCATTGAATCCTCTCATGGTGTCTCAATGCTTCCAATATCACCTCAAGGTGCTCTACTGAGTTTTATTTATATCCACTACTCCTAACCTTGGTTAAGTTGCTCCACTCCTGATCTCCATAGATATGACAAAAAATTCCATGTCCAAGCCTTCATGACTACACCGAACCACTAACCAAGTGTCCCACACTAATGTCTCATCACACATGCAACCAATCCTTCCAAACTCCACAATTTGGTCTTGTTGATGATGTCGCAATTTTGATCCCCAATTACCAAGTCTACTCTAAAGGGACCCATGATCCATATAAATTAAGGATTCGCTTGATCCATCTAATTCATTTGATCAAAGATCATCAACAAGTCATATCTCCTTTAATACCACACTCAACCATGTGAAGGCTCTCTTGATCACAACCATAAATTCATCAATTTTTCATCTCAAGTACCTCAACCCATGGAATCATCATCCCATCATGCTATCACATTGTCTAGCTCCCATATACATCACTATGTATCGACTCCCATGAGCCAGTTACCCCACTAGGTCATCAAGTCCTCATCTTGGATCATAGTGAGCTCAACATGAAGAACATTCAACCAATTCTCATGATGATTTTATATCTTAACTGTGCTGTCCTTTTGTCTCAAGCGCTCTCATCCAAATGGTCTCAATCCTCAAATTATGATGAACACTTGGTGAATCTCTCCCATTGCCAACTATAAATCATCCTCTCCAAATATTTCTCATCCATTTTCCTTGTCTAATAAATTGGCCCCATCCACCCTTGGAATGAATACATATTGGAAAACCTCCACATCAACCTATGTTATCTAAATCTCCACAACCACCACCTCCTCTTCCTTCGTTCTCTCCTCCTCCAACAACTCCTCCACCTCACCTCTTACACCTCCTTCTCCTCCTCTTCCTACTCCTCCTCTGCCTCCACCACCTCCCGCACCTCCTCTTCCTTGACCTCGATCTCAACCTCCTCAAACACCTTCATATTTGCCTCCTCCTCCTCGTCCTTCTCCTCCACCACCACCTCCACCCCCAATACCTCCACCTCCACCACCTAAGCCTCTACCTTCAACTACTCCTTTGTGTCCTCCTCCACCTCTACCTCCTCCACCACCTCCACCACCTCCACCTGTACCTTCACCTCATGTTGGTCCTCCTCCTCTACCACCACCTCCCCCACCTCCACAACTGCCTCCTTCACAACCACCTCCAACTCTAGCTCCACCTCCTCCTCAACTACCTCCCCCTCCTCCTCTTCCTCCTCCACCAACACCTCCACTTCCACTGCCTACAACTCCACCTCCACCTCCACCTTCGCCTCCTCCTCCTCCTCGTCCACCATCACCACCTCCTCCTCCTCCTCCTCCACCACCACCTACTCCACCTCCCCCTCCACCTCCTCCAACTCCACCACATCCACCTCCTCCACCTCCACCTACTACACCTCCTTCTCCTCCTCCTCCTACACCTCCTCCTCCTCTCCCACCTCGTCCACCTCCTCTTCCTCGACCTCGACCTCCATCGCCTCCAACACCTTCACCTCCGACCCCTCCTCCTCCTCCACCTCCACCTCCTCTTCCTCCTCCTCCTCTTCCTCCACTACCACCTCCTCCATCTCCACATCCCCTTCCTCCTCCTCCTTTCAACCCGCACACATGTACACCTCCTCCTCGACCGCCTTCTCCTCCTCCTCCTACACAACCACCTCCACCTCCACCCCCTACCACCACCTCCATCTCCACCCCCTATACCTCCACCTCCACCACCTAAGCCTCTGACTCTTACTCCTCCTCTAAGTCCACCTCCTCCAACACCTCCACCTCTACCTTCGCCTCCTCCTCCTCCTCAACATCCTCCACAACCACCTCCCCCCCCACCACTGACTCCATCTCCACCTCCTCCTCCACCTCTACCTCTACCTCATCCTCCTCCACCTCCACCTTCATATCGTCCT
>APFE031064473.1:2287-17661 GCA_000404065.3 Pinus taeda
ATAGCCACACAGATTTTCAATGTACTACCATATCCACGCTGTTTATAAAATATGTCCACGTTGTTTTAACAAATCCACGCTGTTTTAAAAAAACACCATATCCACGCTGCTTGTCACCGTGCTTTATATCACTGTACTTGGAATATATATATGCACGCTGGTTTTTTTTTTGTTTAAACAGAAAACAACATACCCACGCGGTTTGGAAAGGAATATACCCACGCAGTTCATATAAATCCATATATATCTTCACGCCTTTTAAATCATAATGCACAGGGTTTATAAAGCCACACACCATAATAAGTTCATTCACCGTAATGCAATTGTGAACTGCTGGCCAATACGCATGAACAATTTTAATTAAATGCACCAGCCATATGTTAACAACACCAGCTCCACACAATAAAAAAAAAACAGCGCACCACGCACAGCACTTTAATACGCACAACAATGTAATACGCACCAACAATACAGCCATTTAAAAAAAAAACATTCAGGATCCATGCACAATGTAATACGCACCAACAATACAGCCATTTAAAAAAAAAACATTCAGGATCCATGCACCTTCTGAACGCACCAACGTTGTATTGTTGTTCTCCACGCACCAACAGCTTCAAGCTCAGCCAGCAATCCACGCACAGAACAATCCACGCCTCCAGCAACGACCAACGCTCAGGTCTCGGCCTCCAGCAATCAACAGCACCTCCAACATGCTCTGATACCAATTGTTGGATCAGCTGCACAGCAAATAAACAATTAAACAGCAGAAGCACATAAACACAATATTTAACGTGGTTCACCCAACCAATCTGGGCTACGTCCACCAAACATAGGCATCAACAATATATTATTCAAATTGGAGATTACATCAACGAAACACTCACACTCTCTCCCAGCTATATGTATGACAACCTATTTTATAATAGAGAGAATCTAACTGCTCTCACATCAAATTTAGGATGCATTAATTTGCTCCCAACAACCTGGAGATAATCCAGCAACAGATTTTCTATTGTTGTCACCTACACAGATTTCTGCCTATTTCACTTCAAACAGAAAATCTCAACAGTAACAATCGGACAGATTTGTTCAAAAATTGGCAGCCATCGGACGAGAGTTCTATTCCCGCTCCGACACTGACTTCTATTCGTAGCGTCCAGCAGTTCGTCCACGCTTGCCGGCAAATTGAGTTCGTGTCCGTTGTTATTGTTGAGATTCAGGGGATGAATAAAGCGGCACCTCGTGCCGTACGGACACGCTCCCGTCGCCGTAAACGCCCGGCAGATCTGCTTTACATAAGTGAATCAAAAAATAAAAGAACGAACCATAATGAAACAGAACCTTGGACGCATGCATATACAATGTCCATGGATCAAATCCTTCTGCGATATCCCTAAATAATGCATATACAATGTCAATGTCGACCGCATGAACCTTAAACTATTCCATGCTAATTTTTGAATTTGTAAATCTTACCTCGGTTTTGTACTTGGGATGGCGAGGGGTAGGCCGCAGATCATTTATGCCGTGTGCAAACTGTTAATAAACAATCAAGAAAAACCCACGCTAGAGAATAATTTCCGTTAGCATTCGATGAATACAACATGAAAAAAAGATCTATAGTGGGGATAACTGAAAAATTAAGCAGAAAAATCTAACAGGAAATGAAGGAGCCGTGGAATTTTCGAATAATCACCTGGCATTTTAAGCCGTAGCGGCAAGTTCCGGAATCTTCCCACGATCGGCAAATCTCTGTCTTGTACAGGCTATTTGGAGAAACTCCGCTACTTGTGGCAGAAGTTTCAGAGCTCGTGCTTTTCGGCTTTGGACAAGCTACTTGTTCCGGAGTGAGAAACGAATTGGATTCAGTAATCACAATTCCGTCCATTACAATAACGTCCTCTTCAAGCTCTGCCAGCTTGTAAGTCGGTATCTTCATCCGCGGCATTTTCATCGGAGGTGTGCTGAATGCCGAAAAGCATGAAGGGGGCGACAAGCTCCCAATTGCGGTTTCGGTCATATTCCGAGTGCTTGAGAAACTAGATCGCCTGTTCCAGCCTATAGGGCTAATTACAGGCTCGGGTGACCAGGGGCTCACGAGCGGTGGACTGCAAGTGCAATTAGCGGTCGTCGTTGTTACTTTTCTCAGTGAAAGCTTCTGCTCCTCCGAAGCACCGTTATGGAGTTTTGCAGCTTGAGCACTAGACAAAATATTCTCCCGTCCGGACGTCGTCGTTCCGGCTAAGCTGTGCGTGAAACGTAGGAGTCCCGGATCCAATTCCTGAATGTCGAGATCCAGCAGCTCAATGCAAGCGTTAAAGGCGTGGCCGAGAAAAGCATTCACCGAGATCGGAACCAAAGGTGAGCGTCCTCTTCTAGGAACCTGCTTTGCCATATTTAATCGCCGTTGGATGGCTCAGAAATCCCGATCAGTCTTCGGAGCATTAAAGACCGATCGATCGATCGCTGAAGCATCAAGAATTCAAAGCTTTATAGTGTTAGCGGAAAAATAGACATATAAATAACGTTTTTCTTAGAAATTTCTATTTCTTAGTTCATTACGCCAAAATTTAGCATAGAATGTTCATCAAAGAGTCTTTAGTTTCAGGGCCATATACATTTCTCCTCTCTCTGTCAATTTAAAAGATTTAAAAGGGAATCCAGCGCTTGGAATGGAAATTTTAAATGTCAAATTACAGCGTTATTTAGATGATCTCTAAGTTCAAATTTAAAGGATTTTGGTGCATATAAGCGAAATGAGAAAATAATAAATTCTTCAACCGAAATCGTGGTATTCAGAGAAGAAGAAATCAGTTAAATGAATGATCAGCCTGAAACACAATTGACAGTTTACTGATCGCATCCGGAAACCGTAAAATGATTCCTGTATCTCTAAATTTGGATTAATCTTCACAGAATTCATTCATTCAGTTTATTAAAGTAATAAACCAAAATTTTACACGGGTATTCTCCGATTTTCTTCTGTGGAACTTAAATTAAAGATCAGAACAGCAAACAGGAACAACATAAAGAAATCGAATTACCTGGACACTGAAGCTATAAAGAAAATAAGAAAATCTTTATGAAGATCACTGCCTGAAGAAGGGAAAGTAGGATCCAGCCAACGTCAGATCGAACTTCAAACCTGTTGAAGCCGATATGCCGAAGGCAGTGTCGGAGAGGTTATCTTACATTACAGGGCAAGTTTATAGAGCAGTTTGAAGCCGTCAATATGATTAAATAAGATCAAAAAATTATTTCTCTGAGATTTACATATATAAATTCTTTAATTCTGTAGCCCCGCCATTTCTAACGGAATATTTAGCCAAATGGTTCTGTTAGTAGAGAGTAAGTTTTTTAATTCTATAGCCCCGCCGTTTCTAACGGTATATTTAGCCAAATTGTTCTGTTAATGGAGATTGAAAGTCACCATGAATAGCAGTCCGCTACACTACCTTCTGTCACAAGACGTCGTTGTCCGGTGAAGCTCAACTGCAGACTGGACCATGCATTTGCGCTCATCTACGGCTGAGATTGAGCTTAGGCAACAAAAATGAAATATCTAAAATGCCGCTGTCATATCATCTTTCTACTGCCATGTGTTTATATAAGTGCTGCAAATTATTAGATTTTAGGCGGGGCTTTGGTCCAGTCAGACAGTTACGTGGATTGCTTGGGTTCCACTTGTAGCTCTTCAAATTTCCATTTTTATCATGGCATCTTTTTACGTAAAGGGTAGCTCTTAAGCATTGATGTTATGGATGCATAAATTTATCATTTTGAATGAAAAAGATTTTTCCTCCGAGTGAGAAAGATGAGTACCACATCTATAAATTTATGCATCCATAAATATATCGTGTGAGATTGATTCTCTTTTATTATTATCAATTTTGTGGAACAATATTTTGTTAGGGGTTGGGCTTCCAATCTTCAACAATAAGGATTAAACTCGAGGATGAGGCTCAATTAGATTCTCCTGTGCTTGATATGGAATAATTTTTAAGTTAATAGTCCCATAACTATTTGATTAACTTTAGTGATTGTGTTAGGTCACTATTTTTGTTTGTCTTTTTCATTAATTAAACTATTACTTCAAACCATTCAAACCATCTAATGTACTATCTCACTCACTTGTCACCATATTCACCATGATTCTTCACAAAGTATCATAATGTGTTTCTATATGTCCAAGTGGTTACTTAACATCAATTTTCTTTTATTTTTATGATTTAATTAGGATTATACTTTGATTTTACTAATGATGGTTTACCAACTTTGTTCTTGAAGCTAGTTTTTGAAGCTAGTTTCAGTAGCCATTTCCATGATTGATGTATCAACATAGTTTTAAAAGGAAATCAGGCACATGTGTTTTGTTTCTAAGATCTCCAATATGATTTTTTGTTGTTAAAATCTCACCTAGGTTGCACATGTAAGCCTCCAACACTTGATTAAAGATGATGATCTAGATTAACAACATTTTTTGGGTAATCAACTTTCATCATAATTTTTGAGCAAATGAAGAAAGATTTCGGAAAACTAAAACATGAGTTTTTTGCAAAACAAGTCTATTTAGGCTCCATGCAAATTGTTTCCTAAAAAAAGGATATGAGACATTTTCTTGTTTCTTTGAAGGTTATTTTCCTAGACTTTAGTTGCGGCCATTTTTGAGATATGCCAGTTTTGGATCTCCAAACTTCTATTCTATAATATAAATAATAATCATCAGTACCTACAAAATCACTCTTTGTTGTTAAGGAACCCTCCAATATTTTTATTACATATTATATTTGTTGTTGGCTTAATAATTTATTGTGTGAGCATTGTTGTTGGTTCATGAATTAATAGTATAGTTTTGTAGCAATTCAGAGTTGTATGCAACTTTCCTAGCAACATGCAACCAATCTAGGAAGGGTCCCTTGTGTGAAGGAAGCACGTTTCTCTCTTTTATTCAATTTTATGTAGAGTAGTTTCATTCATTTGTAGATTATGAACATCATTTGATTACAATAGTGTGATTATATTAATTTGTGTTTAACTCAAGTGATCACATAGGTTTATTCTTTGCTTACAATTGATTTCCTTTGCTCACTGTGTGGTTTCACATTAGACAATGATAACATGGATTGGGCCTCCACGTACTTTCGGGTATATATGGGAGGACTACATTAGGTTGCTATCCATCCTTAGGTAACCGAGTCGGCCTCCTTGTACACTATGATACGCTAAACACAACATTTGAGGAGATTTCCTACACGTATGTTAAGTCCTTGGTTTACTAAGGAAGCATATTGTAGTTCACAATTGCTTGGTAATCCTTTTGCCTAGATTATCCCTCTTTTGTTTTGTCATGTTATTTTGATTAAAATAAATTAATTGAGCATGGATAACATCCTCCATGTCACTCATTAGTTGATCTTAGGTTGAGACATATGGAAACTACTCTAGAGTCCACCGATCAAGGAATCCCTTTTGATGGGAATCCTAGTCCTTTTCCTCCTTCCAGAAATATTGGTGCTTCTTATATGGCTACATTGTCCCTTCCAAGACTTACCATCAGATTTCCAGTATGGTTGTTCTCAACCTCCTTGACCCTGCAACTGAATATTCCTACAACTATACAAAATCAACCTCCAGTTGATCCTAAAGTTAACCCTTTGCCTTCTTCGTCGATTGTTTCTTCACAATGATTGGGGAAAATGGGAAAAGGGATAAATCACTTTATGGTAGCAAGTCGCTCTTAAACATAACACTTTCACTTCATCTCTAAGACTATTTGGGTTGGGTTAGTTGCTTGATGATTATCATACCTATGGTCTATCACACCATCCATCACTTTTGTCTTGGGTCAATGCTGCCAATTCATTCAAGTGTTGCCAACATGTTCAAGAGAAGTCACTCAGTAAAAATTCATCCTTTGGAATACTCATAAACCTTCATTTTCATGACTGCCATTCCTGAACCTTGTGTCGTCAGTCACACTTCGTCTCCAAAGTCATTACACTCGTTTTGTGTCGTTGATGGGGGATACGTGAAGGCCCTCCTACAACGAGTCACTTCTTTTCGACATCAGCACATTATCCAGGAAGTTGACTTAGAAACACCCTTCAGTACCTTAAGGCTTGCATACATCAATGGAATGTTTCTCACTTCCAACGACAGGTTGACATCACTAACCTTTGACCGAAAGACTTTGTATGGTGTTAGACATCAAAACATTTATTCACACCATGCAGAATGTACTATAGTACCCTGAGAATCATCATCATTTTCAGTGATCTCTCTCGTGTCTGTTAACAACTTGCATCATTAGCTAGTAATCAGACGGTGTCTTCCCATGTTTGACTTCAGATCATATATTCACATGGTTAGACTCGTACTTGAGCGAACAATTGAAGAGATAGAAGACCCTGGATCTATTTTCATCCATTCGAGCTGCAATTTCATGAGAGTACTAAATCATTTTTACAATGGCTTTACATGGATGGTAATCCTATCATGGGTCTATATCTGTAGACGACTATATATGTACATGTAATGAAAATTTTATATGCTGAGTATGGGAATGCCTTCGTTCAGCAATTCATGAAAAGTTCAAAATGTCATGATATTATGTATTGTAATCGATACAGGTCACCGCCCACTTTAAATATTCTCCATCACATCGTAAAGCATATCACTCGACATTATCATTTTCGACTTCATGCTTTAGGGGGAAACTGTTATAGGTCTATTTGGGCACATCACTCCCGACATTCAAATCAATACAATGCCTCCTTGGGACACCAATGTAGCCTTGGTCAGGGATAACTACATTGCAGAGTAGGCGGGCCCATTCTGGCCTGCACTGCAGTGCACTTAAGCCCTCTTTGACATGCACTGGGTCAGATTGAGCAAAATTTGCATATGGTTATGGGTATATTCCTTGATTCTAGATGATTCTAGAAGGATCCCATCTCTCATCTCCTTCTATGAGCTCAAAATTAGATAGCTTAAGGATCCATTAACCTCCTATCCTCTCATCCCTTGCTCCATGGAAACTAACCCCGAGTTTGGAAGGCCATTCATTACCCTCATTTATGACAAAACCTCCTCCATTTCCTATAAATTGAGCAGTCATCATAGTGATCAAGGGGCTAGAATCTGAATTTTGTAAGGAAATTATGTTGGTTTGAGAATTGAATTCATGCCAAGCAATGTTATGCTGCTGGATTGGTGTGCTTTTGATGTGGCGAGGGTTGGACTGAAGTTGGAGGAGCGGCACAGGATCGAACTGTATTAGGTGATACTCTTCCTTCTACATTAATAAAAAGTTTATTCCTTTTCTCATATTATTGTTCATATATATGATGATTATGTGTTTCAATGTTTTCAATTCCATTGTTTTATAGTAGATAGATCATGTATGCTTTGATCATTTGTTGTCTATGTTTCTGTCGATACAGGTACCAATTGAGCAGGTTTAATTCAAGTGGGAGCAACGAGAGTGATTCAAAGGGGATTAAGGAAGCGAAAGAATACAAGTAAGTTCCTTCATCTCATCCATCTACTCTAGTAAAAGGTTAAAATACTTTCTTTCTATTGTTCTAGGTGTATCCACCCACCTAGGAGAAATGTGTTTATCCGTAGATGCAAATTCCATATAACAGGAACCAACCTTCCCTCCAGAAATTACACAATTTTGTCTGGAAACCTATAGGGCTCCAAAATTGTGCAAATTTGCTTGTCATGGTTCACTGGAAAAATTGTGCAATTCTTCCCAACAGGACTTCTTGGCCCAGAAATTGCACAATCCCTCTGGGCAACCAACCCAACTCCCTCCCAGTAATGCATATTTTTTCATCCCAGCTGAGCAAACTGTTGCATGTGCAGTTGAGTTGAATGATTCCCTCTGGACCGAGCAAACTAATTTGCATGCATGGGCTGCTCCTCCCAAGGTAGCATGCAAAGGCATTCCTTATTTTAGGGAACTGTTTTTAGAAATTGGAGGTTACATGCAAGGATCCTTTCAGAAACCTCCCACCAACTGTCGCTTTCCCTAGATTTCACACATGCATGTCGCAACCTCAATTTTATCGAAACTCGTCAACTAGGCACTGCAAAGCTCATTCCTCACATCGATCTTGCAGCTCTAACATCCCACATTGCATTTACAAGTCATCGGCACTTTCAACTCAGTTGTTTTGGGGTAAGCCCGCTTTTCATGTCTCGCGCTACATTTCTGGTGCTTTTTGTGTTTCGCTTCGTATGAATTTTGTTTGCTTGATTTTAGTGAGCACTTTTTTTCGTTTTGATACATAGTATCTTGTACTAGCATCATTTCAGTTTTCATTAACATCTCACTGTTGTCGCATGCATGAAACTGTTTTGCATGGACGGTCACCGTTGCGAAAAATCGCTTCACACACATGCATGCTTTCCCATTTTCCAAATCTCGCACTTGTTGTTTGCATGAATGGTCATTCACTCTCATTTGCACTCATCTCACCATGCATTCAGATTTCTCATGTTTTCAATCGCCCATAGGCTAGACTAGGCTACCTTGGCCTGGATCGTGCCTTGCTCGGCTAGCACTACGTATTTCTAGTAGTGAAGGCTCTACCTACCCTCCAAAAATGGTGCAATTCTAGCCAGGCATTGACCTCCAGGCTTGCATTGCACAATTCTTGGAGGCAGTGTCCCACTAGCCCCCAGAAACTACACAATACATTTTGCTGCTTGCATGTCACTACTAACTAAAATTGTGGATTACATAGTTTCAGCCCTTAGCAAGCCATGATGGACTATCCATTGTGTAGTATCAGCAGTCAGTCAGCCTCCTGACAGCCTGGACTGTGCCTTACACAGTTTTGGCAGTCAGTTTCCCTACCTCTCGGTGGAAATTGCGCAACCTTCATGATCAATCACACAGGTATGTTGCAAGTTCGTTTTGGTTTTCAAATGACAGATTGATTGCCATGAGTGTTGCAATGTCCATAGGTATTGTGGGTGTTCATATGCCTCTCAACAGCACAGGTACAATGGCCTTCAAGAGAGCAGAGTCAAAGCACACCAATGAGAGCAAAACCTGGGTTGCAGCCAAGCAAGTGTCTATGAGCTTGCCTACCTATGAAGACATCAAGTTGTTCGTAGACAAGGAAATCAAGATAAGATGATAGAAGAATCACAACGATCATCATCACAATGATCAACATCATCAATAGCAGTAGAAGGCAGCACACCTGCATGCGGCGAATGCAAGAGGAAGGTTGTTGACAACAAAGAGGTGGAACAATGTTGCTAGCTCAAGCAGATCCACTTGTGATGAAAGAAAATTTGGAGATTGAGGCTATGATGTGACAACGCAACAAGACAATCGCATGAGAGCAGAGAACAAAACAGAGAAGGAGTTGCATGTGTTGAAGCAGCAACTCAAGGAAGAACAGGAGCTGCATAGACAAGAGAATGAATTGCAGTAGGAACAGGTACAGAAGGGGGCACAACATGCACAGATGTATAAAACTGTGCTGGTACAAGTTATAGATCCATCCCAGCAACCAGCATGGAGCAGACATGGTGAGCAGTGTTGTTAATCACATGCAAGATAATTTAGCAGCATGCATGTCATTATGCGCACGCATGTGATCTAATCCATTTGGCACACTCACTGAGGCAAAGACAAGAAGTAAGTTCGACTGGAGTTGAACATACAATTGAGATTTGATGCGCATTATCACCATCACACACTGGATGATCAACATGGAAAATATACATCAGTGTGTTGTCGGTTTAGCCATACCCAAGAAGATGATGTGCATGTTAGCAGATGAATTGGATGGAGGAGCCACACCAATGTACCTGGATGCATGGAGGTAAGAGTTCGCTTCAACAAGATGTCACCGTGGAGCGATGCATACCATCATGTATGACCAAGCTTGGAATTAGCTCACCACCTTCACCATCACAAGCATGTTCAAGAGTTGGTCTCATCACAATGAACCGAGTGTCAGTGATGTCTTGCATGGCTTGCTCAAGCCATTTTGTCTCACATGGGCACATGTGCATTGTAATGTAACATCTTGTTAAGTGGAAGTTCAAGTGTTGATAGTTGGATGTAACAATCATAGAGTAGATGAAGAGTCATGAGGGTAGATGAACTGTCACAAAGGGGAATGTTAAGGGTCACCCCACCCTTTGCTATAAATAGAACCTCATAACTCATTTTAAAGGATTTTGGTTAGCCAAGCTTCTAATAGGACTATCTTAGAGAGAGCTTGGAGAGCATTGTAACAAGCCTTGGCTTCTCCACTGCGCAGAGCTAGTACATATCTTTGGAGGAGCAGGAAGTTGTGGTTGTAACGTTTCATTGTTGGAACTAGTGGTTGGACATGGATGTATTGTATGACTGGAACTTACAATTCTTAATATAACACAAGCCAACACGTTTCATGCATATTTTGTATTGTATTTCGGGTATCTATTTACTCTAAATGATATATGTATTTTTTTGCATATGCATGCACGTATAGCTATTTTTGTGTATGTATGTATGAATCTTTCTAAAATGTGTTGTTGGTTTAACCATGACTTTGGGTTGCTAGCTAAATTTCCTTCCATGTTGTGATGCATCCTTGATCGTGTGTTCCCTTCTTAACTTCGTGCCATCATAGGTTTCCAAGGGGTGCACTCACTTCACCCTCTGTGTTAGAAGCTCTTGTGCACCTTCCTTGACTTATTGCAGCTGTCACACCCTTTCTACCAACAGGGACATCTTACTTGCCTCTATGCGAAATCGTGGTCAAGGTATTACCGTATGACCCACTGCTGGGACTCCTACAACAAACGGTCTGAGGTTTAATTGGGACTTCTTACTAGGGAGATCCCCTTAGATGTTGGTGGGTCTAGCACCATCAACAGGATCCATAAGTCTCAAATATTTATTCCATTGATTATTGTTCTAGGTTACCCTCACTGTAGATTGCTTCAAACTCATTCAATCAATTATATTTTATAGTTGTTAATCATAAAATTATAAAACTACAAAAGGAATAGAGAAAATGAAATTGAACCATTAAAGTTGATTGAATCGTTGTGGGACCATTAAGTTGGATAAATATTGCATACCAAGTAGGGTAGAATCTAAGGGCCTCATCCTTGGGTTTAATCCCTACTATTGATCGTTGGGAACCCACCCCCTCAAAATATTGTTGTTCCCCAAAATTGCTAATAATAAAAGAGAATCAATCTCATGGGATATATAAATACCCCCTACATTTTTATATAGGTGATATTCATCTTTCTCACTCAAAAAAAACTTTCATTCACAATGATGAATTTATTCATCCATATCATCAACGCCTAATATTGAACCAAGAAATAAGACCCAATTACTGGAGTTTTGATTTAAAATAGAAAAAAATGTGGATTAATTCATCAATTACATCATGGCCATTTATCAAGATGAAGTAAATAAATAATCAAAGCAGTTGTGGTTGGGGAGCGAGGGAGGGGGGTGTACTATTGCATTTATCAGACATTCACTATTACAAAATACAGATGGGTATGGGAGAGGGTAAAAGTAACTTTTTAGAGCTCATCATACTTAGACACTTACTTTATTTTGCACTTGAGAAGGGTTGTACTCACATCCATATTTTTGGAGTGTTGGCTTGTATGGGCCTGAGTCAGGTTCAGAGGTGAATTGGCCAAGCAAATCCCAGTACTACTGGCCCTTTCAGCAATAGTTTGTGGAGCGTGGAATGAGGCCTCACCCAAAGTAGTATGGGAGGGTGCTAGAACCAGGTTTCCACACCTTGGGGGTATCTGATGAGCTCTTGGTGGTCCATGATTTGACCCTGTGCGCACGTCGTTGTGTGCACTTGCTATTCCTTCACAACCTGCAATGTTGCTTCTGCGCAGCCCTACTTGGGGCACAACCCATATAATACCCAAGTTCCTTGCTATTCAATCTGTTATTACTCGATTACTTAACTTATTTATGTAAGACTAATGATTATTACAGCATATTCAATAATCATGTCAGTGTGCACGATAAATAAAATAGTATAAATGTAAAGAAGGCAATGCACAAGTAGATACACAAAAATAGGAATCAAATTCTCTTTATTATTCTTCAATCAAGATTACAGACTCAACACCGCCCTGTGCACTCAGTTGCAAGGGTCCACATACTCAGCTACAGACTCTAATAGGCCTCTGCGCACTGAGCTGCAGAGCCTTTTCCTACCACTACGACCCAATACACTTAGACTCTTACTATATGCTCGAACCATTCATATTCTTCTCTCTTTCTCCACCATCTTTACAACTTAGAGCCTCACTCTATTTATACAATCCCATGGTCCGCAGACCATGGGTAGGTCGACATGACTTTACATTACATTACAAAACTTTAAGGGGTACAACCCTATGACTTAACCTATACTTCACGCTTCGCACCTGCAATTCGTAGAGTCTTACAAAATCTTTGACCAAAACTTGGGCTTTGAGCCCCCAAAACATGTTGTGGGGGGATTCCATGCCCAACAGGCCCCCAACACAATCATCGTGACTCGTCTTGAGTCATTTTGTTGAGGTAGCGATCTTGGCGCGGAGCCCCTCCAACTAGTCCCATACTACTCGGAGATCTGTGGCACACTGTTCTGCGGTTTGTTGGACCTACTGCATTCTCTCTTCTCAATTATCCATGTTTGAATCATGTCCTTACCTTGGTACCAACATCTGTTGTATGTGTTTAAGTCCCGTGCCCTTGTCCGACTCCTCGGGTTGTGAAGACTGTGCTTCGGCCGGTTAGTCAGAGAGCTGACCCACTCGTGTAGGGTTTCAAGTGACTGTCATTTACTTTGCCTGGGAAGGGTTCCCTATTTCATTTCACTAGCTAGACTACACCTCCATCTATGACCTCCTTTACCACATATGGTCCCAGCTAGTGCATTTTGAATTTTCCCAAAAAATTTTCAAACTTGCTGTCATACAATAGTAATAAGTCATTTACCTTGAAGGTGTGCAACTTGATATGGTGGTCGTGCCATACCTTTTCATGTTGTTGATGAAATCCAGCCAAAAACCGTTCTTCCTCGAGCTCTTCTAATTGCGCCAGCCTTTCTTCTAGAGCTTCGCGGTTCATCATGCCTGTGAGCGCTGCTATTCGTAGAGTAGGTATGATGTATTCCAATGGTATGATAGCTTCTGTGCCATAGCCTAACCGGAAAGGTGTCTATCCCGTCAATTTCTTGCATGTTTTCATGTATTCCCATAATATGGTAGGTACGCACAGGTCCCAGTCGTTTCATTGCGCGTTACATACTTTCGTCAGTGTAGTCTCCAATATTTTGTTGACTGCCTCTACTGTCCCATTGCCCTGTGGGTGGTATGGTGTACTTTTCTGATGATACACCTGGAACTCTTTTGTGAGCACGTTGATGGTTTCATTCAAGAAATGTGTTCCACGATCGCTCATTAAGATTTTTAGACAACCAAATCGTGTCAACACATTTTCGAACAAAAATTTCGTAGCCGTAGTGGTTGTGCAGTCCTTGACCGGCAGCGCTTCAACCCATCGTGTTTGGTAGTCTCTCACAGTGATGATGTAGTGCGCACCTGTCTTTCCCTGAGGCTTGATCAGGCCCACAAAGTCAAATGCCCATTTTTCAAACGACTACAGTGTCATTTGGGGATTTAGTGGCATCTCGTCCCTTCTTGATGGTTTTCTAGTCCTTTGACATATATCACAGGCCTTACAGTGCACCTTCAAATCCTAGTGCAGGGCCAGCCACCATAACCCTGTGCGAAGAATCTTCTGTGCGGTCACACGTCCTACATAATGTCCTCCTGCAGTGCCCCCATGTGCTTCCGCGAGGATCTGACCTCGTTCAAATTCAAGTACATATCTTCGCAATATCTCATTGTTGCCCATCTTGTAGAGGTGTCCCACGATGACAGAAAAGTCCACCACGTGCACCACCAATTCCTTCTTCTGTTGGACTAAGTATTCATTTAGCACAATCCCTATTGTTAGAAAATGGATTATATCTTCAAAGTGTTTGTCTGCGATGCGCACTGCAAAGAGTTGTGCATTAGGTAGTCCCTCCTCCAAATTCGTGGGTTCCTCGCTCGTCTCAATTCGTGACAAGTTTTTCGGCCCTGCGTTTAGGCGTCCCGACTTGACTATGACCTCAAAATCATATTCTTGAAATAGTAAGAGCCATCTGCATATGTGCCCCCCCAACACAGGCTTATTCACCAGATATTTCAACGCGGAATGGTTGGTATACATCTTGAAATGACCCCCGAGTAAATAGTGTCGATATTTTTGGATAGTGTATACCATTGCCAACCCCTCACGCTTAGTGGTAGAGTAGTTCTTTTCTTTTTTGGACAATCTTCGACTCACAAATGTGATCGGGTGATCCACACCCTTTACACCCTCCTGTGTGAGTACGACTCCCAACGTGATACACAATGCATCAACATGTACATGAAATTCCACATCCCATTTTGGGAAGACCAGGATTGGAGCAGAGGCTAGTTTCCCCTTCGGGAAATCCAAACTCTTCATGTAATCATCATTCCAGCAATACGTAACATCTTTTTTGAATAGCTTTTCCATCGGTGTGGTTATTTGGGCATAAATTTTGATGAACTTCCTATAGTATACAGTGTGTCCCAAGGTAGCGCGTAGTTGTTTGACACTTCCCTGTGCTTCCAAATTTAGGATAACAACAATCTTCACAGGGTCCACCACCAGTCTTTGTTTGTAGACCACATGTCCCAGTAGGTTTCCAAAGGGAATGAGGAATGTGCACTTCTTAAGGCTCAGCGCAATCTGGTGTCGTCAACAAGTATCCAACATCAAGCGTAAGATCACTACATGATTCTTAACTAATCCAAAGACAGTCCAATCATCTAGATAGACCTCCAAGAACTTGTGAATTTATTCATTGAATGTGACCACTGTTGGAAATAATACTGAGAGGGGAGGTGAATCAGTATTATCAAGTCAAATATTCCTTTTCCAAAACAAATGATATACGCTACTTCAGTTAGTTAAACATGCGTATATACGCATCTATGCAGAAGGAAAACCGCGTATATAAGGCAAGATTTTAATTTACTTTATCTTTCTGTTGATGATTGTTAATCTGTGTTGTAGAAACAAATAACTAGTAACCATAGACAATAAAACAGAATAGAAGGACAATCACGCATAAGAACACAAGATATAAGGTGGAAACCCAATGTGGGTGAAAACCACCTGATGCAATTCGTCTCTATCTTCTTTTAAATTAGAAACTTCTTTTACAATGTATTGGTGCAGTCCTTTACCAGTACACAGGCTGCAACCTGCAGAGAGCTACAACCCTCTCTCATTCTCC
>APFE031064473.1:18229-40556 GCA_000404065.3 Pinus taeda
CTTCTCTTTCTTCCAAGGACCACGTTTCATAAATTTTCAGACTGGATCCATAAACATCAATCAATCATCAAGAATCAAACAATCTCCTTTCCACCAATTAGATCTGAATCAAGTAGATACTTCTCTGACAGCTGTACCCAAAACACAGTACCAGAAACCACACACCAAACGCTGAACCCAGAACACAACAGCAATAAATAGAAGCAGCTAGATCACAACTTAAAGTATATACGCCATTTCAATAACCTGCAACATGCGTGCATACGCTTTTGTGTTTGGAACAACCTGCGTATACGCTGTTTTCATTCACTGAACCAGCGTGTATACGTGCCTTCGCTGCACTGAACCTGCGTGTAGATCTATAAAGGATAATTTTCTCTTTCAGATATTCAAAAACACTAATTAACCTAGATTATCAGTGTTATAGATCAAGCAAGTGCCACATAAAACAGATCAAAATCATATAAAGATACTATCATTCAAGCTTAAAGATTATGACCCATCAATAGAACTTATCCTTCTTATTTTTGCTAAGGTTCCTCCTTTATTCAGATCCAGATCTGCACCATAACGCAATTACCAGCATTCAGATCTACCACTTTTCAGATATTCAATAATAATTCAGATGATCATTTGCCACATGATCTCCTTCCTCTTTTATAGTCTTAGGCCTTCCACAATACCATGGTCCAAAACCATAACATTTCAATACCATGAACCCAAAACTAGGGATCACCACATCTGACGAGACGCCATGGTCCAAACCATAGGTTCAAATCCCAAGGACTAACTACCATGGACCAAGAGTAAGTTCCCCAACATATACGCGCTTTTGTAACGTATAACACGCGTGTATACGTGTCTTCGTCTAGATGAACCTGCGTATATGCCTTTTTCTTCTTTCTGAGTGCCTGAACTGAGATCTTTCACCAAGATGAGTTTCCATCAAGGACAACACTAGAGCCATAGCATCAAACCTATGCCATAATGCCAACAACCACAACGGTGTGCGAAAATATAGTTGGCATGTTCTTCAGTCCAAATGGCATAATGGTGTATTGAAAGAAGCCCTATTCTGTTGCAAAGGTCATTTTGCTCCTATCCTCTGGTGCTATCTTGATCTGATGGTACCCTAAGAACCCATCCATGAATGAGTATGCATCTTGACCGCCAACAATATCTAGTACTTCATCTGCGAATGGTGTTGGGAATGGATCGTGTACACAGGCGTCGTTCAACTTCCTGAGGTTTATACATATTCTTATTTCACCCTTATTTTTTTTCTCTTGTACTCCCATAGGACTCATCTAGTCAGATTATTCCACTGGTTCAATAATTCCGATTGTGAGCATTTTGTCTAATTTGTCACAGACCTTTTCTTTATATTTTGGATTCAAGCGGTAAGGTCGTTGCTTAACTGGCTTCGCGTCGGGTTTCAGGGTGATCTTCATCATCCATAAATCGCCAATGATCCCTTTTAAGTCCATTATTTTGGTCAGGAACAAGTCTTGGTATACACGAAGTAATTCAATGACCTTATCCACCATGGCATTGTCCCAATAGTCACCAAGCGTTGCGTACTTCGGCTCTGTCTCCATTCCAATGTTGACCTACTTCGACTTTAGCGACATGGTGATGTTGGGGTCTTCAAGTGAAGGTCTGTGAATCTCGTGATAGCCTTCTGTTTCTGAAATGTTAATGTTTC
Source organism: Pinus taeda (assembly GCA_000404065.3). Classification (NCBI taxonomy): domain Eukaryota; kingdom Viridiplantae; phylum Streptophyta; class Pinopsida; order Pinales; family Pinaceae; genus Pinus; species Pinus taeda. The sequence goes on from APFE031064473.1 coordinate 19,935, forward strand.
GTGGATCCTCATCATCCTCCTCCAAATTTACATTACAACACTCTAGTGCGTTTCTTAACTGTGCCGCCCATTCTAGTTGAAGTACTCCCATTGGCTCTTGTGGTATTTTGAAGATAGCGGCTTTTATTGCTTGTATCGCATCATCAACAGTATCCGACAAACGATCTTCAAATGTGAAAATTAAAGAAACTCCCTCGCACAAGACATCCCATTCACCCGTACCATGGTGGAGCTCCATCTCAGTATACCAATTCATGGGTATGACATCCAGGGTATGGTAGAATAAATGTACCCATCTAGGCTGTGGCTCTTCCTCGTAGACCTTAGTCCATTTCATAAGGTGCATGCGTGGATCATCTCGTCCGTCATATTTTTCTACTAGCCGTATCTACGGTTTCCCAAATTGTAGGTGCATCATTCTTCTACATCCACACCAGTCCTCAAAATTTCCTTGATGAGTTCCCCACCTTTGTGCGAGTGTTGCACATAGTGCCCACTTCAGTGCATCGAGTCGCTATTGTTTTGGTACTGTGCTTTCAAATTTGCTCAGAAATCCATCCACCACTGTTAATCCATCATATGTCAGCAGCTCCCTTACCTCTGTTTTCATGCAATGCAATGATCTAATCATCATGCTGCAATTCAACATTGTGACTTTGTGCAGTTGATTTTGCCATCATTCTACTTCTTCGTTTAAATCTGAAGTGTAGGAGCTTTCGCGTTCCCACAAAATTCTTCCATCTACAGTCAATTCACCCAATCCTATTCTTGTGTAGTTATCATGTAAATACAATCGATATCATCATCACTATCATTGTTGTGCACTAGTTCAGTGTATCGCGCTCCTTCAGCTGGATCTAGCGGTACTACTACATGTAGTGACTTTTTCTCAAAGATCATTTTGCGCTTCTTCAGATTTATGACTCTGTTCATATCGGTGGCCCAATCTATTCCTTGTAGAGTGATATAGGGATTACTGTCATCAACAATCTCTATCACTTCAAAATCTGGTTGCGCACTCGCAACCTTCAATATCAACTCTTACCCCTTGTAATCCTCCCATGGGAAAAATCTTCTATTGGTTTTCCATTCGTAACTAAATAGGGGACCATTGTAGTGTGGGTCTACCCATGTGTTCCCATCTTTTCTTTGGTAGTACATTCGTGTCTAAACCTAGATCTAGGATTATCTGATCCATTTCATACTCATCGATTTGTGCAGTCAACCTCATTTCCCTTCCTGTGTGCAATTCATGCTTTCCAAATTTCTAGACCACGCACGGTTCTCTTGACCCTGCGCACCTAGTGATAAGTTCCTATAGTCCTTTTACTGCATTTTTGTCGTGCAATAGTTTCATGCATGTCTCCAGAAAGGTAGTGAGTATTGAAGGATCCATCCCTAGTTCTAGTTGATCCTTACTACCTGAAGTGGAGGCTTCTGTGAAGCTCTTCGTAGCTTCCATGAATGTCTCCTTCATTCTAAATCAAATTTGAGTTCCTTTGTAGGAGCCTTGCAAACCCATGCACTTTCTTCTGGCTGCTTCTTGTTATCATCGCCAGTGGTCACACTGCTCCTGAGCATCATGTTTACATTCGGGTCTTCTTCGCGCAGCTTAGACCATATCATCCATAAATTCTGAGTTGGAGGGGGCTGAAGTACCCCTTTTTCATGCATCTTCGCTATCAGCAAAGGGCAGCCTTCTACCTCATGATCAAACTGAGTACAATACTGACATGATGTCCTTATCAGGTTTGTACAATCACAGACATACTGCCCTGGCCCTCCGCAATTGTAACAAATTAGTTGTCCACGACCCCTTCCTGGTCCCATTCCTTCTCGACCTCGACCGCGCCCCTGAAATCTTGCACGCACATTGTTGTCGAGGGCTCGCATTTTGGTCTACACCTTGTAGGCAGGAGTTTGATCCATCATTAGTTCATAGCTTCGGCAAGTGCATTCATCATGACCTACCGACCTGTAGAAATTACAAAACAATTGCTAGGACGTCTTCTTATACTTCTGAAACAGATGAAAATTGTCCATAGTGTGCTTTCCTCCTATCCGATAGATTGTGCACCATAATCTAGATGTTGCACTCGGCCCTGCAAGTGCCTCCGGTCTTAATGGCATCACCCCTCCCCTCGCTAAGTAATTCGTGAACACTGGACAGTGGTCCTTATCGTGCCCTTGGCCTTTGCATTTTATGCACCATACCTCCTCGCCCGACTCTGGCCGAGGTGTCTTGTCCTGTTTCAAACTTTGCATTTCTAGACAGATTCTGCAATTGTGAGTGGATTTGTTGGACTCCCAAACCAGAGTCTTGTATAGGGGTCTCATGTAATCTCATTTCCATCTCCAACGCTTCAGCCTAGGTGGAAAGATTTTGCTTTGACAATGCCACCCTTAAGTGTGGCATAAGTGATGCCACAACCCATGTGTGATGCTGTCCATTTGTCAACGTCATATTGGCTTCTCAAATCGTACTCTTCAGCCTTTGGTCCAGATCGTAGGGGGTCTCGCCCAGGAGCATTGCGATCTCCTTAAACCTGATGATTGATTGTGTTGTTGATTTTGGTCTGCTAAATTCCTTGTTCAGCTCAGCCTAGATCACTGTGATTCCTACGTTTTTGTATTCATTAGAATGCTTTATATACAATGTTAATGCGCGATCCTACAACGCACTCACCAGTGTAGCCTTCTTAATATTGTCATCCACGATGCCTTGTGCTTCCCATACTGCTCTTACCACGAACCAGAATTGGTCCAGATCTTCATTCCCCACTCCTCTGAATACCGGTAGTTTGATCGCACTCGCCATACTGAACTGTGGTGGTGGCGGAGGTGGGGTGGGTGGAGATGGAGGTGAGTAGGGTGAGATGGGTGGCAGTGTGGGTGGAGGTGGTAAACGCAGAATTCGCTGCCTTATCAAACTGACTGCGCTTGTCAGAGAAACTTTCACGAGCTCTTCTTCGCTCTCTCATGAGGGTGAAATTAAGGGACTAGTTTCCAAGTCTTCGCTACCTCCGTTTTTGTAGATGTTCCCACTTCGCGCAGCTCCGAACATTAATTTATTTGCATAACCCGCTTTTCATACAATAGCATCTTAATCCAAGTGGTCAAATATTTAATATACTTATCTGCAGTCCCTTAAGGAAATGTCACTCCACCTCACTATAGTTGACGGTCATGTCTACCACAAACTCAATGATAAATCCTCCTATTATTTAGTCAAGCCAATGGTCGACAGCTCACACAATTTTATCTCCTAACACTTCTAGTTGGCGCACTAATTCCAGAGTCCACACTATTGGTTTGTTGAGCCTACACCTTCCCTGGTTGTCTGCTAAATTCGCGATCCACTCATACAACTCAAAAGGAAAGGATGTAAAGAAAATTTCATGGATTTTCGTATACAAATAGTGCTCCAACCACTATTCCTTAGATACTCACGGATTTCTATTTTCCTACGTCGTGAACTTGTGAATCTTCTTCAGTGGCATGACATTAGACATCCCTTATGCGGATCTTGGTCCTGGCAATGAAACCATTTGCTGGCTTGTATGGGCCTAACCTAGGTTCAGAGGTGAATTATCTAAGCAAATCCCGGTACTACTGGCCCTTTCGGTAGTAGTTCGTAGAGCGTGGACTAAGGTCTCACCCAAAGTAGTATGGGAGGGTGCTAAAACTAGGTTTTCGCACCCTGGGGATGTCTGATGAGCTTCTGGTGGTCTGTGGTTTGACCTTGCATGCATGTTGCTATGCACACTTGCTATTCCTTCGCTACCTACGACGCTACTTCCACATAGCCCTACTCGGGGCGCCACCTGTATAATACCCAAGTTCCTTGCTATTCAATCTATTATTACCCGATTACTTAACTTATTTATGTAAGACTAATGATTATTACAACATCCGCGCCCACAATTACATTACATTACTTTACTTGCTATATTGGATGATATTTATCTATTGACATGACTTTACATTACTTTACTTGCTATATTGGATGATATTTATCTATTGACATGACTTGACATGACTTTAGGGCGGACATCCCTATGACTTAACCTATACTTCACGATCCGCGCCCACAATTACATTACATTACTTTACTTGCTATATTGGATGATATTTATCTATTGTCACGTGCACACACTCTGGCATATATTGGATGATATTTATCTATTGAAATCTGATTTATCTATTGACATGACTTTACATTACATTGGATGATATTTATCTATTGACATGACTTTACATTACATTACAAAACTTTAGGGCGGACATCCCTATGACTTAACCTATACTTCACGATCCGCGCCCATAATTGCATTACATTACTTGCTATTCCTTCGCTACCTGCGACGCTACTTCCACATAGCCCTACTCTGGCATATATTGGATGATATTTATCTATTGACATGACTTTACATTACATTACAAAACTTTAGGGCGGACATCCCTATGACTTAACCTATAGGCTTTGAGCCCCTAAAACATGCTGTGGGGGGATTCCATGCCCAACATGGAGATTCTAAACTCATTATAAATTGGCTTAATCATCAAACTGCATGTCACGTGCACACACTCTGGCATATATTGGATGATATTTATCTATTGGACTCCAGTGGCATGACATTAGACATCCCTTATGCGGATCTTGGTCCTGGCAATGAAACCATTTGCTGGCTTGTATGGGCCTGACCTAGGTTCAGAGGTGAATTATCTAAGCAAATCCCGGTACTACTGGCCCTTTCGGTAGTAGTTCGTAGAGCGTGGACTAAGGTCTCACCCAAAGTAGTATGGGAGGGTGCTAAAACTAGGTTTCCGCACCCTGGGGATGTCTGATGAGCTTCTGGTGGTCTGTGGTTTGACCTTGCATGCATGTCGCTATGCACACTTGCTATTCCTTCTACCTGCGACGCTACTTCCACATAGCCCTACTCTGGCATATATTGGATGATATTTATCTATTGACATGACTTTACATTACATTACAAAACTTTAGGGCGGACATCCCTATGACTTAACCTATACTTCACGATCCGCTCCCACAATTCACGAAGTCTTACAAAACCTTTCACCAAAACTTGGGCTTTGAGCCCCTAAAACATGCTGTGGGGGGATTCCATGCCCAACATGGAGATTCTAAACTCATTATAAATTGGCTTAATCATCAAACTGCATGTCACGTGCACACACTCTGGCATATATTGGATGATATTTATCTATTGGACTCCAGTGGCATGACATTAGACATCCCTTATGCGGATCTTGGTCCTGGCAATGAAACCATTTGCTGGCTTGTATGGGCCTGACCTAGGTTCAGAGGTGAATTATCTAAGCAAATCCCGGTACTACTGGCCCTTTCGGTAGTAGTTCGTAGAGCGTGGACTAAGGTCTCACCCAAAGTAGTATGGGAGGGTGCTAAAACTAGGTTTCCGCACCCTGGGGATGTCTGATGAGCTTCTGGTGGTCTGTGGTTTGACCTTGCATGCATGTCGCTATGCACACTTGCTATTCCTTCGCTACCTGCGACGCTACTTCCACATAGCCCTACTCTGGCATATATTGGATGATATTTATCTATTGACATGACTTTGCATTACATTACAAAACTTTAGGGCGGACATCCCTATGACTTAACCTATACTTCACGATCCGCGCCCACAATTCACGAAGTCTTACAAAACCTTTGACCAAAACTTGGGCTTTGAGCCCCTAAAACATGCTGTGGGGGGATTCCATGCCCAACATGGAGATTCTAAACTCATTATAAATTGGCTTAATCATCAAACTGCATGTCACGTGCACACACTCTGGCATATATTGGATGATATTTATCTATTGGACTCCAGTGGCATGACATTAGACATCCCTTATGCGGATCTTGGTCCTGGCAATGAAACCATTTGCTGGCTTGTATGGGCCTGACCTAGGTTCAGAGGTGAATTATCTAAGCAAATCCCGGTACTACTGGCCCTTTCGGTAGTAGTTCGTAGAGCGTGGACTAAGGTCTCACCCAAAGTAGTATGGGAGGGTGCTAAAACTAGGTTTCTGCACCCTGGGGATGTCTGATGAGCTTCTGGTGGTCTGTGGTTTGACCTTGCATGCATGTCGCTATGCACACTTGCTATTCCTTCGCTACCTGCGACGCTACTTCCACATAGCCCTACTCGGGGCGCCACCTGTATAATACCCAAGTTCCTTGCTATTCAATCTATTATTACCCGATTACTTAACTTATTTATGTAAGACTAATGATTATTACAACATATTCAACAATCATATTAGCTCACGTGATAAATAAAACAGTATAAATGTAAAAAAGGCAACGCACAAGTGGATACACAGAAATAGGAATCAACTTCTCTTTATTATTCTTCGATCAATATTACAGACTCGACATTTCCCTACGCACTCAGCTGCAGGGGTCTGCGCACTCAGCTGTGGACTCTACTAAGCCTCTGTGCACTCAGTTGCAGAGCCTCTTCCTATCACTACGACCCAATACACTTAGACTCTTAATCTATGCTCAAACCATTCATATTCTTCTCTTTTTCTCCACCATATTTACAACTTAGAGCCTCGCTCTATTTATACAATCCCATGGTCCGCGGACCATGGGTAGGCTGACATGACTTTACATTACATTACAAAACTTTAGGGCGGACATCTCTATGACTTAACCTATACTTCACGATCCGCGCCCACAATTCACGAAGTCTTACAAAACCTTTGACCAAAACTTGGGCTTTGAGCCCCTAAAACATGTTGTGGGGGGATTCCATGCCCAACATGGAGATTCTAAACTCATTATAAATTGGCTTAATCATCAAACTGCATGTCACGTGCACACACTCTGGCATATATTGGATGATATTTATCTATTGAAATCTGATTTTGGCTATATCTCTTGTCATCACATATACAGGGAGCGCAACCAAATTTCCGACAGATTATCCAAGGAGGTCGCCCTCTAATCATGGGGGAACTGGTTGATAAGGACCAACCACTTGATGGGACCAACATGCCCTGATTTGATGATATTTTCTGATATATATGTGTATATATTTATATTAGCTCTTGCATGTATATATTTTTGACAGACTTTCTATCAGTTTTGTTTAGATTCCCTATCGGGGAATTTTTTTATGAGTCACTATATGAGAGTGGCACAACCACCTATACACCATATTCTATTTAGCATCTTCAACATGTAATTTTCAACATCTTAATGAAAATTGTGATTTTTCCTTGGGGAAAAAAAATAATCGAAGCAATACCATAGGAAAGAAAGAAAGAAAATGGTCCTTTGTAGAGAAATTGAAATTATTTCATGAAATTCATTCCATAAGGATGCAAAGGATACACATACTAGAGATATCATGCTTTAATAAAGTTCATAATCACAAAATCTATGAGATCTAAAATAGCTCTCTGTGAAACCTACTTTAATACAAGTCAATTGTTCAAAAACAAATAAATTGTGTGTAAAACAACAATACATGATATTCTTAATACTTAAATTATAAAATAAAAATGCATTCGTCATATTGGATTGGGATGGGGATCTTGTGGACCTTATACATTTGCAAAGGCGACTTGGAAGAGAAAAGAAATAATTAGGGATTAAATTTATAGAAAAAAATCAAGCAATAGCATAAGATTATCACATATTAAGAAGAAAAAATGCAAATGCTTTGCATACAAGTATACTAAACAAGTTTGGACGTGGAAAATTGTGGATGGATTCCTTTCTCTTCTTCTCTCTAGTACTCTTCAAATAAGCAGTTGGTATTATGAACATAACTAGCATAACCACTTCTTGCAAGTTGGAAGTTATGGAAGATTTGTTATTGTATCTAAACCTTTTGAACCAATATTCAATATAAGATCTTAATGGTGCTACTATTCTAACTTATTTGATTGAAAGTTAGAATAACTCATCTTCAATAATTTTTCTCCACATAGCTCTTCTTTCTTTGTTTTGTTTATCATCCTTGCCTTATTAATAAAGTCTAATATTCGAGTGGGAATTATTGACATATTCAATGAGCGACTAAAATCATTAATAAAATTTAATTAAACAAAAAGGATGAACCTCAAGCAACTACCTTTATATCATGAAATGTACTAACATAAATACACCATAAATTACCCTAAGAATAAGAACCATAAAGGATAAATAGTGGAGAATGATATTAAATACACCATAAATTACATTGAGAATAAAAACCATAAAGGATAAATAGTGGAGAATGATATGCTAAGTGTGGGATGTGAAATTTATGAACTATGAAAAATGTGAAATGCAAATATTATGTAGCATTTAAGGGTGGACTCTATGCAAAGAAGATTTTATGTATAGGGAGAGGACATTCAATTGCACTGGAATTATATTACATTTAATTCATCAATCTAGGTTGGTAAGACTATGAAGTGTAAGGCACAATATATGCTAGGACTTGGTCTTTAACTTGATCTATTAAAAGTAACTTGAAAATAAGGTTCTAATGTAGGAAAGCATTAGTAAACTATCTAACTCAATATAATCATGGTTATAAAACATTTATAGATCCTCATAACCTTGTAGAGAATTGCCATGAAACATTTGCAAGCTCACTAAAACATATAATTTATAATGTATTGCTAAGTTTTGTGATTACAAATAACAATTTCTATCCAATAGAAAGATATGTATGATTAGCATACACTGTATTAATATAGAAGCAAATTAAAGTTGAGAATGAAATTCAAACTAGAAGGAATTAAACACACCAAAGTGTAAGCAAATGAAATTGAAAGTGCACATTTAAATCATCTACAACTAGTGATAACTAAAAGCATTAAATTAAGCATAAAATGAAACTAAATTTAACTAACAAAACTAAGAGAAGAAGAGAAACACATCCCTTACACAAGGGGCCCTCCTGGCTCAATGAAGCACTGTTAAAGAGTTTATAGAACTTATATTAACTTAGCACACATGCATTGGAAAAGAGAAGACTATTGTTTGGTGTTAATCAAATAATAAAAAATAAATATGTTTTGTTTCATTCATATGCTTAAGACTTAACCTCTCCTCAACCTTACTCTAGCTCCAACATCCCCAAATGACCGATATTCTCTCTCTCATATATATATATATATATATATATAGATATAGATATATGTAACTCATCCTTCACAAAAGGAAATAGGTTACAAGATAAAACCAATCCCTAAATAAGTGGATCTACAACCAACTTATATTAGGTGTAAGATAATGGAAATCATGTGAATATATTATGAAGATTATGTGGAGATCATAATAAAGTCAATGACATCAAATATCCTAAATCCCAAGTACCCAAGGATGTACACAAGGTTTCTTGGTCAAATAGGGGAGTGCAGATTTCAGGGAATAATTTGAATAAACCCCTTTTGAAACTTCTTCCAAACATCTAATATTTTTCACTTTTTGAGGATTCTTCCCACATGAAACCTAATAAATCATATTCTTCAATAAAATCATGTTTTATATTTTCTTGGTTCATTTTCATTGAATTTTAAATTATGTGGAAAAACTGCCTATCCAATTGTCTCCTACCACAACTTTTTGTAACTATATTAGGAAATGTCCATAGCAACAACAAATTTTTTTTAGAAGCAAGCTAGGAAAAGAAAAAAAACCAATCTAAGTAGCCATCAAATCATGGAAATCAACCAATTAATGCTCTTATCTCTCATGAAGTTTGTATGTGGTGGGAATGTACAAATATATGGTAATGAATGTAATAATGAATGAGGAATAAAGAAAAATTTATGAAGTATTTCGCAAAATTTCCTTTAGGACTCTGTGTTGTTCCTCAATAACTCAATGGTTGAGTAGTCAATTGTTAATTGATTGGTCGTAGGTTTGAATTCTTTTTTAGGAGATCCATTTTATTCAAAACTTATTTTATTCAAAATAGAGCTCACTTTTACGATTAGGAGTAAGTCAAATGTTAAATGTCCTTATTCATAATGTTTTCATACAAAATCACCATAGTATCAAGATAGGATCCTAGTAGTCGAGGAAATGAAATATCGAAACAATGATCTCTTCGAAATACTGAAAATTTTGGAGAAACAAATCCATAATTTTCCTAATGTGATTACATTTCTAGAGATGAAGATGAAGAGGTCTCTATTCACTCTATTAGTGTCAGTATTTCCATACTACAATCAGTGATCAAAACTCCTCTTTTCATATTCATTTTAAGGGTCCCACTCAATTTTTTTTAATCATTCCACTAAGTCATGCAAAAAATTAGTCATTGATGGTAGTCCTAGTCCAAAAAACATCACTCTTCCCTAAATGTGATTACTTGCTGGCATAGTTTCATATCTTGTTGACTGTACATCATCCATAAAGTTAATTTTATCATGCCATTTGTATTAGCCATCAGGTCATCATGTCATCTTGAAATTCATCCCTTCAAGGTCTCATTAGGTCTTTTAGGGTTTTTCAATCTTTCATTAGGTAATTAGGGTTTCCAAGGTTCCAATAAAACTCCATTCCATTGCATAAGACCATCAAGTAAAGGGTGATCAAATAACTTCACTTCACCACGCGAAGACGATTTGTAAAGAGAAATTCTTATTTCATCATGTAATTTTGAGTTCAAATGTAAGTTTTTATATTTTCATTATATAATTTATGTCTTTCAAATGCAATAATTTTGTCATCCCAAGTTGTTAACTTAGTGTTCCAAAGATGCAAGACCATCAAAAGGTCAATTGTCAAAGGAAATAGTCAATTGAATGGGTAAAGTTTCAAAGTTAAGTGAATGCCAAAGGGAGTTGTCTTTTCCCAAGGGTGCCTAAACCCTAATTTCCTCTCCCATTGAGCTAGGGTTGGCTATGAAATCAGAGACATCTGAGTAGAGGAGGCATAAGGGAGGTCATTTCAGCAAGTATGAGGCCATTCCAACTCATAAGCATCATGTATCCATCATTTTTCAAGAAATCATTCCAAGGGACAAATCATTTGCCACACATAGGGCTAGTATTACTTCAACCTATGTTTCAGACCAAACATAGATGAATTTGACAAAAGTGAGAGATTTTTTTGTCCATCATAGGCCAAGGATGAAAAAAATCCTTCACTATTTACACAAGTGTCATGGTTTTGGAAAAATGTAAAAAATACAGTTACTACAAGAGGTTTTCTTCATTTCTAGAGTGACCTTGGGAAAATCAATTTTTCTCCTAGCTGGATTGTCAAAATGACTTGCTCGGTGAGTCAACTGATACCTAGACAGAAAGTGTAATGAGCTACCATGAGCTCAATTTGGAGTTGCGGAAGACCTCCAAAATTTTCCTGGAAGAGCACACTTCATTTTTTTCATCCTCATTCTACACTTTTTGACCAGCGTTGGGAGAATTGATTTTTGAGGGGCTATACTTGATCTTTTTTAGTGCTTGATAGGTCCATTGTGTAGCCAAGAGAGAGATTTTTCCAACGAGATATCATGAACTCTATTTGGTCATTAAAAAACCCTTAAAAACTCAGCTAGAATATGATGATGTACACTTGCTTCTAGTGTTGTGCACTTGCTTTTGGTGCTACGCACTTCCTTTTGGCACTATGCACTTGCCAACGAGAGGGCACACTTCCTTGTGGCATTGCTCACTTGCCCAAAAAAGCCAGAAACATTTCTAGACTTCACCAAATCACCTCCAAAGCTCCAGAAATGTTGTCTTCAACCCCCAGCAAGTGAGTGATAGATAAATAGAGCATTCGTCTTCCTCCTATAGTCATTACTTATGGCGTTTTGAGGTTTCATTAAAAATTTAGTGTTTTTCTCATATCAAAACCCTAATATCTCCCGCAAAACCATCATTGCACTCTCAACTCCCAAATTTCATTCCCATACACTTTCATACCCTTCCCTCATTACAATTCCCTTTCCCTAAACCCTTTATCCCAATACCCGAAGCCCTAGGTGCTACAACTAGTTAGGATCCCAACATTGTAAACACTTTCCTATCCTAAATTCCATCATATTATTATTCCTTTTCCCCTCCCCCATTTCATAAATCCCTAACCCCATCTCCTTTAATTTCCCTTTCCCATTCCTTATTCCTAAAAACCACATTCCGCCAACATCATACCTCCCTAGGGTTTTGACATTAAGACACTATGCCAAAAGAGAAAGAAATGCAAGGGTAAAGCTTAAGGTACTAAATGCAAATATTGAAGCCCTTACTCGCCAAGAAAAGAAAAAGAAATTTGATATACTTGCAGAGGCTTCAATCCAAGCCTAGCCACACCATCATCAGCCACTTCACCAATTTTGAATCATTTTGACTCATTTTTGCAATTTTTGTCTTTTCTGTGTGTTTTTGACAATTTTATATCAGCAGGATGGTCAAACGTGCAATGCCCTAGGTGCTACACACTTTTTTGGGGAACTTTTTGAGCAAATGGAGACCACCACTGGATGAAAAATGACAAATACATCTAAGAAAACCATGTTTCCAGCCTTAGCTTGCAAAACTAGCAGGTGAAAAGGGAAAAAAACAATCAAAAAATCTTGTTTCTACCTCAATTTTGGCCTAGGTGCTACACATAGACCAGTCTTGGTAGAATCAACATTTGGGGGGTCAAATCAAGTTCATTTTGGAAACTGAAGAGAGATTTGGAAACTAGACAGGACAATATTTCCAATGCACTATCATGGGGCTCAATTTGGACACCGGGAAGGTAGTCAAAAGAAGCCTACGAGGTGGAGGGTGCCCTTGACACTATGAGGCACACTTGACAGAAAGATGGCACACTTGACCATTTGCCTGATTTTTCACTGTTTTTCTCCAGATTTGATTTTCATCCTTGGAAATCAACTTTTTACTGATGTAATTGATGTTGTAAATGTAAAAATGATATGGATAAGTTACCCAGGGTTAGATTCATCAAGTAAAATTTATCATCAAGTCAAATGAATCAGTTTCAATTTAATTAGGGAGCAGTCACTTAGAGCTCCCTACACTCTAGGTATCAGTTTAGATTTTTGTGGATCTTTTCCTCAAATCAGGGATTCGACCCCTAAGGATGAGAGAATTTTTTTTTGATGTCTATATCTTCCCTTTCTTCACTCTTTTCAGAGGTTGGACTTAGTTGGATGTTGTACTAGTGATCAGAGACACTATTGTATTAGATTTTGGCCAGTTTTAATAAATGAGTTGCAGCTATTTCTTTGGGATACATGTGGTATGGATGTTTAGCATTGTTTCTTCTTTGTCATCATTATGTGAATGTTTTGTAAGTTCATAAACCAATGTCTATTATATGGTAATTTTCAAGTTGATAGGTAGAATACATGTTTGCTCATGCTCTGTTTTGGGAAAGTTATCATAATTTGTCCATATTTCTTCAGTTTAGGAAGAATACATCTCATATGCTCTTCCTAACTCCGCATCCATATTAAACCATCTCACGAAATCACGTTTTAAGTGCTAAGCCTCCTGCCTACCTTGCCCCTTTGAATGTCTAGAATCATATATGATTTGCCTTGACCTAGCCTCTTTGACCTAATGCCCTCATCCAACAATAACCCAATAAAATCAAAACAAACAACCTCTGCACATCATAACTAGCCTAAAACCCTAATCCATCTACCCTTCTTGGTTGTGATTCTTTAGAGAGAGCCCTCTCTAGCTTGGTAGGGCTATCTACCAAGTCAAAAGATTGGTCTATGGTTACCTCAGTTGGACTCTTCCTCAGCCTACGAGATTTGGAGTGATAACATATTGGCACCGTTGTCGGGGAGAGAAAGCTTTATCTTCCCCGGGAAAGAAAAATAATGATTTAGATCTAATTGTTGATGCTAAATATCAATTGGACATATAGGAAGATTGTACCATTCACCTAGAAACTCCATTGACTAAAAGATCCAGAAAATCAACACTTCATGGCGACTCCACTTTTCAAGAACCAGTAGTTTGAAAGCCTTCTTGGTGACTTCATTTTTTTCAAGATGAGTTCTATTGCAAGAAAAAATCCCAAGTATTCTCCTATGGATCAATCTCAGATCCATGGATTTCCAAATCCTATGCCTCATGTTGATTGGTTTATAAATCTTCCTATATTTAAAAATGAAAAAGAAGATGATGCTACTTTGTATTTAGTAAGGTTTCATGTACATGTATGTAGACTAAGAGTTGAGTTTCCTAAGGACTGTCTCATGAATTTGTTTATGGATACCCTTGAAGTTAAAACTAGGGTATGATATGAAGAGTTACCAGAAGGAAGCTTATTTTCTTTAAAAGATTTCCATAATGTGTTCTCCAATCATTATGTGAAGTCTTATCTTTCTTTACAAAGATGTTGTGATTATAGTGAAGGTTTCATTGCATATCTTGAAAGTATTGATGATTGAATGTATGGATGATGAAGAAATCATTGAAGAATTCTATAATTTTTCCCTTCAAAAACATTCTAAAGAAGCCAATCACTTTGATACACAAGATCATAGTTAGCATACAATAGCTTCCTCTTTTCTTGAAGATGAAAGAATTTTACATCTTCATAGTAAAAAGGAATCACATGAAATGAATCAGCAGTCTCATGAAGATTTATATACTCCTTTGCTTGAAATTAATGAAGATACTCAACATCCTTGTCAAACTTTAGGAGGGAAAGAAGACACTTGTTGTTTTTCCAAAGAAAACAAAGAGGACTTCCTCCTTTGATTGAAGAAGAAATAAATCATATTCTTAGTTTGCAAATCCATATTCCATCCATTAAGAATGATGATGTTATTGTACATTCTTGCTAGTTTCCAAGTGATTATGAAGAGGAGAACAGTGATAAAGAAGAAGTTGTTTTAGAGCCCCTTGTAGATACAAATCTTCCTCAAGGTTTAGAAAATGAAAGGTTTTTTGATGAAAAGGAGTTTGCCCCAGATCCCATAGATATGGACACTTATGTTGTTGAAAATATTATGGAGGATCCTTTTGCTAATTTGTTACAGCCATATGGAAATAATGCTTATTCTTCTCCTTTTATTGATTCACAAAAGGTAATGCCTCATAATTTTCAAGATCCCTTGGGTAGTCTTTTGCAAGCATTGGAGAAGAAGAATGTCTTTTTGTTTATCAACATAAAACTTGTTTTCAGTTTTCATTGTGAGTTTCCTAAATATACATCATTCTACTTGCTCGAGGTAAGTCAGAGAAGAATTTCAGTAAGTAACCATCTACTAGATTGATTACACTAGGAGGATCATTTCACCCAATCAGAAATGGTGGAAGAAGGGAAAAAAATGGAGGAACATGCCAATGTGTTGCCTCTGGCTCATGAAGAAGAAACAATTCGACTTGACAATTGTTTTGATATTTATGATGATCATCAATATCTGTCCTTTGCTCGTGCTTTTCAAGATCCTTTTACCAGTTTGTTACAGTCATCAGATCATGATGGTTATCTTGTTTTGAATCATATTTTTTAGCTTCAGTTGTATGTTGAGTTGCCAATCTTCAAGTTTTTTGTAGATAATGTAAATAGAGGACAATCAGGTATCCAGTTGCTTGATTGGCTTCATTGGAATTTTTCCTTTACTTGATTTAGCAGTCATTTCCAGTAGTTAGAATAGAATAGGGTGTGGATTTTGTTTCAGAAACAACTTTCTTTCAAGTTTAGATTTTAGCAAGTGATGACATAATTTATCAAGGTTTGAAGCCTAAGGAGAAGGCCCTAAGGCTCTAATGATCTGATAGTTTGGATTGAAGTTTTCGGTGTTTAGTTTGGTTGTTAGTTTTTTATCATATTGGCCCACATGGTTAGGCAGTTGGTCTACGGTGTTCTTGACACCTCCAATGAGGTACCATCCCCAATAAGGCCAATGTTAGTGTCAGTATTTGCATACTGCCATAAGTGATCAAAACTCCTCTTTTCATATTCATTTTAAGGGTCCCACTCAATTTTTTTTTATCATTCCACTAGGTCATGCAAAAAATTAGTCACTGATAGTAGTCCTAGTCCAAAAAACATCACTCTTCCCTAAATGTGATTACTCGTCGGCATAGTTTCATATCTTGTTGACTGTACATCATCCATAAAGTTAATTTTATCATGCCATTTGTCTTAGTCATCAGTTCATCATGTCATCTTCTAGACTTCACTTCTAGACTTCACCAAATTGCCTCCAAAGCTCCAGCAATGTTGTCTTCAACCCCCAGCAAGTGAGTGATAGATAAATAGAGCATTCGTCTTCCTCCTACAGTCATTTCTTATGGTGTTTTGAGGTTTCATTAAAAATTTAGTGTTTCTCTCATATCAAAACCCTAATATCTCCCTCAAAACCACCATTGCACTCTCAATTCCCAAATTTCATTCCCATACACTTTCATACCCTTCCCTCATTACAATTCCCTTCCCCTAAACCCTTTATCCCAATACCCTAAGCCTTAGGTGCTACAACTACCTAGGCTCCCAAACCCCCAACATTGTAAACACTTTCCTATCCTAAATTCCATCATATTATTATTCCATGTCCCCTCCCCCATTTCGTAAATCCATAACCCCATCTCCTTTAATATCCCTTTTCCATTCCTTATTCCTAAAAACCACATTCCACAAACATCATACCTCCCTAGGGTTTTGACATTAAAACACTATGCCAAAAGAGAAAGAAATGCAAGGGCAAAGCTCAAGGCACCAAATGCAAAGATTGAAGCCCTTACTCACCAAGAAAAGAAAAAGAAATTTGATATACTTGCAGAGGCTTCAATCCAAGCCTAGCCACACCATCATCAGCCACTTCACCAATTTTGAAGCATTTTGACTCATTTTTGCAATTTTTGTCTTTCTTGTGTGTTTTTGGACAATTTTATATTAGCATCATGGTCAAATGTGTAGCGCCCTAGGTGCTACACACTTTTTTGGGGAACTTTTTGAGCAAATGGAGACCACCACTAGATGTAAAATGACAAATACATATAAAAAAAACCATGTTTCCAGCCTTTGTTTGCAAAACTAGCAAGTGAAAAGGGCAAAAAACAAGCAAAAAATCATGTTTCTGCGTCAATTTTAGCCTAGGCAATGCACATAGAGCAGTCTTGGGAGAATCAACTTTTAGAGGGTCAAATCAAGTCCATTTTGGAAACTGAAGGAATATTTGGAAACTATACAAGACAAGCTTTCCAATGAGCTATCTTGGGCTCAATTTGGACATTGGGAAAGCAGTCAAAAGAAGCTTGCAAGATGGAGGGCACACTTGACAGAAAGATAGCACAGTTGACCATTTTCATGATTTTTCACTGTTTTTCTCCAGATTTGATTTTCATCCTTGGAAATCAACTTTTTACTGATGTAATTGATGTTGTAAATGTAATAATATATGGATAATTTACCTAGGGGTAGATTCATAAGGTAAAAGTTATCATCAAGTCATGTGAATCAATTTCAACGTAATTAGGGACGAGTCACTTAGAGCTCCCTACACTCTAGGTATCAGTTTAGATTATTATGGATCTCTTCCTCAACTCAGGGATTCAACCCTTGATGATGAGATAAGGTTGTTTTGATGTCTATATATTCCCTTTCTTCACTCTTTTCAAAGGTTGGACTCAGTTGGATGTTGTACTAGTGATTAGAGACACTATTGTATTAGATTTTGGCCAGTTTTAATAAATGAGTTGTAGCTATTTCTTTGGGATACATGTGGTATGGATGTTTAGCATTGTTACTTCTTTGTCATCATTTATATGATGTTTTGTAAGTTCATAAACCATTTCAAGTTTTTTAAATGGTAATTTTCAAGTTGATAGGCACAATACATGTTTGCTCATGCTCTGTTTTGGGAAAGTTATCATGATTTATCCATCTTTCTTTAGTTTAGGAAGAATACATCTCCTATGCTCTTCATAACTCCTCATCAGTCTTAAACTATCTCACTATATCACCTTTTAAGTGCTATGTCTCCTGCCTACCTTGCCCCTTTGAATGTCTGCAATCATATATGATTTTCCCTGACCTAGCCTCTTTGACCTAATACCCTCATCCAGCAATAACCCAATCAAATCAAATCAAACAACCTCTACACATCATAATTAGCCGAAAAGCCTAATCCATCCAGCCTTCTTGGTTGTGATTCTTTGGAGAGAGCCCTCTCCGACTTGGTAGGGCTAGCTACCAAGTCAAAATATTAGTCTGTGGTTACCTCAGCTGGACTCTTCCTCAACCTTGGAGATCCAAAGGAGTGATAACACACTCAACCCATTACTAGTTATTAAAACTATCAGTTCATTCACTAGAAGTCAAAATTGGATCCCTGCATGTTGTCAATATATTTCTCCTTGGAGTTGGGAGAATATCTCATTATATATCTCTAATGTAAATCTAATTAGGGTTATTTTCAACTAAGATGTATCAGGTATTGTACTAGCATTTTATCAAAGGTGTGGTCATCCATTCTCTCTAGAGGCCATGATCCAATAGTGGGAATCTTAATGATGAGCAACGTATATATGGTTTCTATTGATACTCTTCCCAAGCCTCACATAAATGAGGAAGATTCACATAATGTAAAACAAAAATATGTTGGTTACTCTTGAATGTACCAGGCATCATTTTCAACAAATGACACTTTTTGAAGACTAAGTTCCATAACTTTGTGTTTTCTATTTTCAAAAAATGACTGTTTGTGAAGACCAAGTTCCATAGCTTCGTGTTTTCTGTCCAAATCATAGTCTTCCTGCCCTTGAAAGTCCTCCCTTTTGTCCTCTTTTAGGGTTGACGAGGAGGGATTCGAACCATCAACACCATGATTCTTAGCCTCGTTCTCTAATCCTATGAGTTACAACCCCTATCTCCCCTAGATTCATTCCTAGGGGTCCCTCCCGAAAGGAGGGATTCCTCTCTTCTGGGTAGGATGATGCAGAAGCGAATTTATTGCTCTAAGTAAGCACAGTTGTGCGAAGTGGGAAATAAAAGATGTCAAAAATGGGATTTAAAATAATATGACCTTTGAATGAGAAGAAGAGGCATTAAGATTTTGATCATCCTAGCACCAAGTTATTTTCCTGCAAGACTTCCCCTACAATATCATTACCATGGTAGAGTTAACCACCAAGTTTGGGATGGATTGGTGTGGTTCCTCTACACCTGGGACACCAAAATTTTAGACCATGAACAAGGAAGTGTATGAAATGTGAGAAAGAAATATTAGCTAGTGATTATGGGGCCCTAATTCTAAAAGGGTTATCAAAGGGGTGTCCCTTCTAGGTATAGAACCCTCCTCTACTCTTCTATCTGACGGAGAGGGAGGGAAGATATTTTGGTTTCATAGTTTCATGTTTTTAAACAATTGAAAAAAGAAAATAATAAATGACTAGTATGCAATCAAATCAATTGAATTGTGTAAGAGCAAGGTTCAGATCTCTCAATCTATTATGATGCCTCAGCTGCATACATCACTACACTTCCACTTGACACCTATTGTGAATGATAAACAACTCATCTTACCATGACATTATCTTGGATTCTCAAGACTTTTATCACTTCATCCCCTATAAGAACAAAGAATCGGTCATTGTCTTAATCGTGTTTGTGACTAGGGTCTCTCAAGGAAGTAAGAAAAGGAGAGAACTTATCTTAGGGTATTATTTCTACTTATATGCTTTCAGTAGTTAGCCACTTTGCACTTGGCTACCCAACATCTATCATGGGCACAATAACTAGTACATCAAAGGCATTTCCTTCCCAACCCTCTCGTACTAGGGAAAGATCCTCTCAATTCTTTAATTATCGCACTAGATATGGACCAAAATGTCTCATGACATTATGAACCTAGCTCACATAATTTTTTAATGGGTGAAAAACCCAACCCTTGGAAATTACTACCCCCCCATGTGGCAAAGAGTCGACATCGAGGTGTCAAACCTTCTCGTCAATTCAATTGTATGATAATTTTGTAACGTTTAAATTTATTAATATGAATTTTTTAACTTTTGAAGTGTAAAGAAAAGTATATGCAAGTATTTAGCTTCTAGCTTACCTGATGGAAATTGACATTGAAAAGAAATGCTAGTCTGTCAAAGCAATTTACAACTATCTAATTCAATATAGTCATGGTTTTAAAAAATTTATAGATCCTCATAAACACGTAGAGAATTTCATGAAACAAATACAAGCTCACTAAAACATATAATTTATAAATGTATTACTAAGTTTTGTGATTGTAAATAACAATTTCTATTCAATCAAAAGATCCATATGATTAGCCTACATTGTATTAGCACACAAGAAAAATGAATTCAAGGCTACAAGCAAATAAACTCACTAACTCTAAGAAAATCAATTGTAAGCAAAGAATAAACCTATGTGATCACTTGAGTTAAATACAAATTAATATAATCACACTATTGTAATCAAATGATGTTCATAATCTACAAATGAATGAAACTACTCTACATAAAATTGAATAAAAGAGAGAAACGTGCTTCCTTCACACAAGAGACCCTTCCTAGATTGGTTGCATGTTGCTAGGAAAGTTGCATACAACTCTGAATTGCTACAAAACTATACTATTAATTCATGAACCAACAACAATGCTCACACAATAAATTATTAAGCCAACAACAAATATAATATGT
>APFE031064480.1:0-16571 GCA_000404065.3 Pinus taeda
TTCTTCTTCCTCTTCTTCTGGGACGTGGCTTGCTTCATAATAATCTCCTTTGCCTGATGCCTTGAAAGAAGCTTCTCTTCTATTTGATGGACCTCCCTTTCTCATTTCATAAGCAGTTAGATTCCATGTAGCTGAGACATAGTAAGAATTCGTAGATTTTCTTTTTCTTCTATTGCAGATACTTTAGATTCAAACTTGGGGGACAATGATCTTAGAACCTTTTCAACCACAATACCCTCTTTTATTTCTTCACCCAAATTTTTCATACAATTAACAACTTCATCTACCCGAAGAAAATAGTTAGCCACACTTTCATCATTATACATCTTGAGAGTCTCATACTGAATCCTGAGAGTTTTAAGTTTGGCATGCTTTACCTGTTCATCTCCTTCAAAGCTCGTGACAATTTTGTCCCATATCTCTTTTGCGGATTTATAGTGCATTACCTTCATGAATTCCGATTGGGATATACATCCTAATAGGGTACTGACTGCTTTTGCATTTTTTTCATACTTCTTCTTCTCGTCTGCATCTGTAGGAGTAGTTGAAGGAAAAGCATAGCCTGTCTCTACGATGTTCCAAACTTCTGTACCAAGAGATTGAAGATAGGCAGTAACTCTTACCTTCAAATAATTGAAGTTTGTCCCATCAAAAACCGGTGGCCTGATAGATGCTTCCCTCTCGTAGTTGCTCATGATGAAAGATCTTCCTTCAAGCGATCAAGCTTCTTTAGAAGGATCTGCTCTGATACCAATTGTTGAAAATAATACTGAGAGGGGGGGTGAATCAGTATTATCTAATTCTTTTACCAAATCTTCCTTATTTATACTTGAATTATTTTTGCATACCAATACCATAAATAATGAGCATGAACAAGAAAAGCAGACAGTCACATCAAAGAACACCAGATATAAGGTGGAAACCCAATGTGGGTGAAAACCACCTGCTGCAATATGTCTCTATCTTCTTTCAAATTAGAAACTCCTTTTACAATGGTCTTGTACTGGTGCAGTCCTTTACCAGTACGCAGGCTGCAACCTGCTGAGAGCTTCAACTCTCTCTCGTTTTCCAGTCTCTCCTGAAAGGGGGCTACAACCCCCTACTTCTTTTCAAGGACCACTTTTCATAAATTTTCAAACTGGATCCATATACATCAAATGATTATCAAGTACATGTAAATTATACAGTCAACTGTAATAACCAGATCAACAATAACAGAACAAAACCCAGAACACCTTTTCAACAGAAAAATTCAATCAACAGAAGATCTTAACACAGATACGCGGTTTTCCTTCTACTGGCCTGCGTTGCTACGCAGTTCACCTTCTGCCTCTCTGCGTATACCCGCAGTTCTCCTTCTTGCTGGACTGCGTGGACACGCACTGCTCTTTTCACTGCACTGCATACAGTACGCACCCAATGACACTATCGCGCCGCGTACTTTCCAGAAAGTACGCACCCAAAGGAATAATCGCGCCGCGTGCTGTTGCAGAAAGCACGCACCTGAACGACTGTCGCCCTGCGTACCTACGCACTGGGCCTTTGCCACTTCTGCGTACCCACGCAGGTAACCTTCGGCACCTCTGCGTACCCACGCACTGAGCCTTCGGCGCCTCTGCGTACCCACGCACTGAACCTTCGGCGCCTCTGCGTACCTTGAACTAGGGCTGAAATAACCTCAGATGCTCAGATCTGAACTTGTGCTCAAGAGATCACCCTTCGCCAATTCGCTTCTACCTTCTCCTTTATAAATCGATCTTTTAAGAACCGAGAACCCAATAGATCAGATCTTAAGATATTCAAGATACAAAAGATACATAAGCCAAATGATCTCCTTTTCTTTATATAGGCTAGCTCTTCCTCAAATCAAGGATCATGGGGCTCAATAATAATAATAAAATAATCAATACCGCGGGCCAAAACCATGATAACCCAATACAGTTGGCTAAATACCACTGAGAAACCCCACGGGTGGGCGCTTAATTGCCTTGGAATGTGTGCACTGGGGTACGCACCCCGTAAATGGGTTACCCGCGTATTTGGACGCGGTCCCTGCACGGCATACCTGCGGGTACGCACCTTCTGAACTGTTCTCCTGCGTACTTCTTTGTTTTCATCAAAATGAGAGCCATGCCATGGGTGTTTGCCATCAAGTACAACATCTGAAATCATACCAGAACCATAATGCCAACACAACCAAGGAAAAAAAGTCTTCAAAGAAAATATTTTACTCCTAACCATGCAAGTGATAGTCGGTTATTTTCTCTGATGAATAATATTGAATGATTTATATATCATAATTTTGGACACGTTGCAGCGAGATGCAGAAGTAGAATGGTTCAAGACTAGCACACAAAAAGATCATCGGCTTCCAGGTACTGTAAGGGATATTGGTTTACTTACAATATGTTTGGTCACAAAGCCATTGACTGCTATAGAAGGAATATGAAACATGTAAGATGTTATGCATGTAAATTTGGACATATAGCAAACGAATGTAGGAGAAAATTTCGGGCACCATACCAAAAGGAGAAAACATCATCACACTCGAAGATATGGAAGGAGAAGGAAGTACAATCAGAAATATGTGGCATAACACAGTGTACAGACATAACACACTTAGAGGGAGCTGAAAGTGTGAAAATTCAGTCTTCTAATTCTCATACACAATTTTCATGAAGAGAAGTTGCATATATATGTGAGTTTGAATCTGCATAGTTGCATATATGTTGGTTTGAGGAAAAGGCAGTGGGACAAACCCATAAAAATGGGTCTGATATGGTTCAGTCAATTATCAAATATCTGCTCTATTGTGATTGATGATTATTACAATCTGTTGATAATATGTAGAAGTGATCTTGGCCCTCATAAGTTGTTTATGACTTGACATATATTTGATTGATGATGATGCCTTGATGATTCTCACTGATATTTTCAATGATCAAATCCGACAGTGAACAATTGGCACAAGTTCAGGGGGAGCATATGCTTCTAATAATGTATTGTTGGAATTATGGTACATGAAGATAATTATATTGTTTGATCCACATAGTTGTTTGATTCAGGACACTCATTTGATGATAGACATATACAGGCTATTGATCTTTATGTTGTTGATAGGTGATAATGGTGCAGATCATATATGGTGTATGATAGTTGCAGATGACTATCATGCTCTTGTTTAGATTGTTCGTCCTTGTTATAAATGTTATGTATATTATTTGATGTAAAGGTCATGAAAATACCTAATTTGTAACCCCAATATGCATGGGAAGGATGATGTAATAATTGTTATTTCAGTCATGTATAAACATTTTGTATATCCCCACTTGGCTGGGTGGATGAGTCAAAATTCATGTATCCTCACTTGGTTGGGAGATTGATGTATGTATGAGTCATTAGTGATAGGAAGGTCATACTCACATAGTTGAGTTATAGAGTCACATTATTCTTTTGAAAAATATTTTTTGCAGAATATGCATGTGCTAAAGGGGAGCATTGACGGTTTAGTGCATCTCAACATGTACAAAGGGGGAGTTTAATCAAAGAATTTAGCACGTACTCAGGGGGAACATGGACAACATAATGTATATCAAAGGGGGAGAATATCTTGGTCTGCCCTTTGCCCTTGATGTCAAAGGGGGAGGTTGTCTTGGTGTTGGTAAACATATCGGTCAGTGCAAGAGCTAGGACTTGGATCTCCCTTCTAGTAGCAGTTGGAAAATGAGTGAATGTTGGAGCCTTTTGTAGGTTGGTGCCTACGTACTAGTAAATGGATTGGCTAGTAGAAGAGCCTGGGGGTTGGAGCTCCCTTCCAGTAGCTACTCAAAAATGAGTGAAGGTTGGAGCCTTCTGTAGGTTAGTGCCTAGGTACTATTAAACAAATCAACTAGTACAAGAGATAGGGGGTTGTAGTTCCATTCCAGTAGAAGTTGGAGAACTAGACATGGTTATAGCCTCCTACAGGTGGGTGCCTGCGTACTAGTTTGAGTCTGTACTAGTACATGATTGTAAATAGGTTTTTCTTATATTAAAAGAAGACACCAGTAGGTGGTTTTTGTCCCGCATTGGCTTTCCACATTAAATCTTGGTGTTCATGTGTGTTGCTTATGTGTGATAGTTTGTTCGGTTATTACTAGACATGGTTACTATTTAATGTTTAATAAAGTACTGGTGCACTGGTTAAAGATCAACATATGATGAATTAATCAAATCTTAAGTTCATTGGATACAAGTTGGTTTCCTTAAGAACAATTGTGTGCACACGAGAGTTTCCTTATTTGAAGTAGCATATATAAATATGATTATGGAAATGAAAAAGTTATTGATTTGTAAATACTAATTCACCGCCCCTCTCGGTATTATTTCCAACACGGATAGGTCCTCTTCCTCTTCTTGTGACTTGGGATACTATTCAACAGATAAATTTACACCTACATGAATAGGAACCTTCACCGATTTACTATCCTGCATATTAAACCTTTGTAGTATTGTCTCGACATACTTTCTGTGGTTTATCTAAAGCTTCCTCTTTGCCTAATCTATTTTAATTTCCATACCCAAAATATAGTTTGCAGCACCAAGATCTTTTATGTCGAACTTGGAGGACCATTGAGTCTTCAAATCCTGGATAATTTCTTTGTCATTTCCAACCAGCAACATATCATCCACATACAAGACCAGATGAATAACATAGCCACCAATTAATTTAAAATACACACGATGATCTACTTTGCTTCTGGTGAAGCCAATTCCCCGTATAAATGTATCAAATTTCTAATACCACATCCTTGGTGATTGTTTTAACCCATATAGAGACTTTTTTAACTGGCATACCAGTTCTTTCTTACCCTTGACCACAAAGCCTTCAGTTTGCTTCATGTAGATCACTTCTTCCAGATCCCCACAAAGAAATGTTGACTTCACATCCATCTGTTCTACCTAAAAATCAAAAGCAAGAACAATAGATACAAGTAATCTAATAGAGGCTACCTTGGCAACAGGAGAAAAATATCACCAAAATTAATTCTCGACGGAATAACCAATTTATACCATCTGAGTTTTGAATTTCTCCACCTTTCCTTCTGTATTCATCTTCTTCTTGAACACCCATTTGCTGCCAATGGATCTCCTTCCAACCGGAAACTCCACCAGATCCCAAGCCTCATTTTTGTGCAAAGATTCCATTTCATCAACCATGGCCTCTTTCGATAGTTTTCCATCCTATGAATCTATTACTTCCTTCACAATTCTAGGATCATCATCAGTAATAGATAAATCAAAATTTGAATAGAAAGAAGGTGGTCTATACCTTTCCCATTGCCTTCTTTCTCAAACTGATCTTCTCACAACTGGAGTTCATGTCTCTTCATCTTTTGATTCCTCTTCTACTATAGAGTCTGATTCTTCCTCCTTTGGCTCAAACACTATCTTCTCAAGTTCCTTTGATGGAACTTCATGCTTAATAACATCTTTCACCCCTCTAAACACCACTACTCGGCTTTACACAACCTTCCTTGTCACTGGGTTCTAAAGATTATAGCCTTTTAAACCATCCTTATACCCAATAAAGATGCACTTTTCAGATTTACTATCCAACTTTGTTCTTTTCTCCTTTGGAACATGTAAATATGCATCACAACCAAATATCCTGAGATGTGAAAGATATGATTTCTTACCAGTCCATACCTCTAGTGGACTCTTATCCGCCAACACTAATGAAGATGACCTATTGACTAGGTAACATGTAGTCTCCACCACCTCTGCCTAGAATTCTTGTCCTAACCTGACATCACTGAGCATGCTTCTTGCCCTTTCAATCAACATCTTGTTCATTCTTTCTGCAACTCCATTTTTCTCAAGTGTGTATGGAGTAGTATTATGCCATGATATGCCACACTTCATACAGAATTCTTCAAATTCCTTCTTGAAAAACTCTCCATTGTTATCTTTCCTCAACACCTTTATCTTATTCTTTGTCTGGTCTTCCAGCAGAGCCTTAAATTCTTTAAACCTGTCAAAGAATTTAGATTTCTTCTTGAGGAAATACATCCATGTATTCCTTGAGAATTCATCTATAAATGATACATAGTATGCAGGCTTACTCAATGATGGAACCTTCACAGGTCCAAACACATCACTGCGCAAAAGCTCTAATATCTGTTTCGCCCTCTTACCACCAGAGGGGAAAATCATTCAATTCTACTTCCCATATACACAATTTTCACAAAAATCAAAATCCAAAGAGGTATTAGTCATACCTTATATCATATCTTTACATGAAGTATTTGAAAGCACTTTTGTTCAATATGTCCAAGCCTTTGATGCCATAGCATGGGCTTTTCTACAAAGACCACTAGATTTTCTACTCCACTCTCAGGAACTACAGAACTGTTGCACCCATCAATAATAGCGTTGCCTTGTAGCTTTTGCAGAGTTCCAGTCTGAACTCCCCGCATCAATACCAGTGTTCCGCAAAACATCTTGTAGGTATCTTTCTCGAACACTATTTTTACACCTACACCATCCATCTTGCTTACAGAAATCATATTTTTGGCTAATGTAGGAATATGTAGAACACCCAAAAGTGTTCTAATCCTTCCACCTTGCAACTTCAACTTGACTTTTCCGCGACCAATGGTTCTAGCTTTCCTATCATCCCCCAAGAAAACATCACCACCATCATATTTCTCATACTCGCAAAACCACTCTCTATGGGGAGTGAAGTGAAAGGATGCACTTGAGTCAATCAACCATACCTCATGATATACATGTGTACTTGAAGAAGAAGCCAAGTACACATCCCCAACTTCATCTGAGGTGTTTTTCACCTTTGCAAAAGGAGCATCATTAGATCCCTTTCCTTTCTCAGGAAATTTAGATTTATAATCCCTTTTGTATTCCCTTTGTTTCTGCATTTCCAACACACCTTTATAGGTTTTCCTGGATATTTAGATCCCCCTCTAGATTTAGATCTCCCACTCGAGGAATTATTTTTGTTTCTGTTTTGGGATCGTCCTCATATAGACAAGGCATCACCATTATGGCTCTCCATATTTTTCCATCTCATCTCCTCCGTCAGCAAGGCTAAGAATATTTCATCAAACTACAATGTAGTTGCATTGCTAGCTATTGCAACAACCAGACTATCCCATGAATCTAGAAGAGAACAAAACAAAGTGATGCACTTATCTTCATCTATATTTTTAATATCAATAGATAATAACTGACTTACCATAGTATTAAATGTGTTCATACGCTCTGTCACTGAGTCTCCTTCTTTCTGTAGGAATGGTTTATTCACCAGAGACTTATACTGGTACAAAGTCCCTAACATGTACCACAAATCCTTCACTGTAGCTTCCCCTGATACATTCAACAATACTAAATATGAGACACACAATCGTATTGTGTTTTTTCCTTCTGATCTAACTTCTTCCATTCTTCATCGGACACTCCCATTGGTTTAGTACATGTATCTACCGCGATCCGTTGATCTTTATCCACCAACACATCCTCCATCTTGAGTTTCCACAACTCAAAACTCTTACCATTAAATTTATCGATCTATATCTTTCTACTGCTCACCATCTTATTTCACCACCAGAATCGATCCCACAGATTTCCCATTGAACAAGGTCTACCACAGGCCAGAGAAAAACCCCCCAGCAAAAAAGTCATCTCCTTGAAGCCAAAACAACTCTGGTACCAATTGCTAAGAAATTTATGGTAGAGATATAAATTATTACTAAGATTTACCAATATTTACAAAGAGGAATAGTAAAATAACTAGCAACAATACACATAAATATTATACACATAACATTTATCCAAGAAAACCCCAAATCTAGGGAAAAATCCAACCCAATGAGATGTCATTAGCATTGGCCAAAACCTTGGCCAATCTAGCCAAGTGAGCCTTCACCACTCACCTCTAAGCCTCTCTTACAATGAATTATTCCCAACCTTTTATAGGCTACATTTCATGCAATACCATATACTATAATACCATGGGTACACTATACCATGTGCCCAAAACCACTATTATTTAACCAGGTCAACCTTGACTCAAACCTCGAGTCAATTTTACCTAACACCCAATAAGAGCTTTTGGACCACCAAAAGACGTTTTAGTCAATTGTAAGTGAGAAAATTGCTCCCTCACGTTTTTTTTCTCCATCCATCGATCTTTTCTTGGATGCATTCCTTTGAAGCTAACATAGATGTACTCCACATCACCCTATTATGAAGTTCTGGTCCTCCAATCAAGTATGATATCTTCAAGCAACTTATCTAGATACTCGGGTGAAAAATCATCCACTTTAGGACTCTGTGAAACCTCCTCGGTATACATAATCAATGGAGGTTCATAAAACTTCAGGTTTTCCACATTTACCATGGAGTACATTTTCATATAAGTAGGCAAGTCAAGAGGAAACACATTGTCTCTTATCTTTTCCAATATGGCGAATGGACCATATCTAGTGGGTATTAGTTTCTTCCCTTCTCGCTTCATCCTACCTCTGGTGATATGGAGCCATACCTTGTCCCCAACTAGAAACTGATAGTCAACTCGGTTCTTATCATGTCGAAATTTATACTGAGAACTTCCTGATGAATTACTTGTATCTGTTGAATGAACTTCCGTTCTTTTCCCCTATCATCTTATCCATTTCCATCCTCCTCTTTGCCGAAGACCATGTCCAAGGGATTTCTGGGTAGATCACCAAAACATGTCTCAAATAGTGAGCTCTATGTAGATGAATGTGTTGCTCGATTGTATGCATGCTGAACATAAGGATGTTGTTCATCCAACAACTTGGGATGTTTCCCACAATAGCCTCATAACAAGTGTACCATGGTGCAGTTGAAAACCTCTATCTGTCCATCAGTCCATCGATGAAATGTCGTACTTCTTTTGAGTTTGGTGTCTATCATTCTCCACAAGTTGGTCCAAAACTCCCCAAGAAAGCGGGAGTCTCGATATGAAACAATAAATGTGAGAAACCCAAAATGGAGCAAGCATACTAAAAGAAAAGAAAAGTAGTTTGCTTAGTAGTGACCTAATTTTTACAAGGCATTAAAATACACATTTTACTAAACCTATCCATAATGACATACAAATATTCGTCACCTTTCCTAGACATTGGTAAACCTCCTACAAAGTCCATGGGCACACTTTCCCATGGTCTTCTTATAATAGGGAGTCTTGTGTAGAGCCCAAGTTTTCTATTAGAGGGCTTTGAAACAGAGCACAAAACACAACCCTTTACAAAGTGAGTCACAATGTTTTTCATATGAGGCCAAAAACAACCTCTGCAAATGACATAAAGATTTCTCAATGCCAAAATGACTAGACACCAGACAAGTATGAGCCTCATGGATTACATGAACACTTTCATTACTAGTTATACACAGTTTTCCAAGGTGGTACAATAGATTTCCCTGAAAGTAATAATTTTCCACCTGCTATCCACTAGTCATGCATAGATTTCTTGAAAATCATTATTGTTATCATACTATTCAACATAGCTTTCTAATGACAAAGATTTTTTTTACAAATCTACAGATGCAAAAATAGGGGGGTGAGAAACAATATTTGCTACTTTTTTTCTGGTGCACTTCTTATATGTTATTACTAGATCAAATTATTGGAGGAATCCCATCCATTAGAAGTGACGAGCACGTTAAAGTTTGGTCTATGACTGAAGATACTACAAAGGCTAACGATCCTTGTGGATGATGGTCTCCTTGCCGATCAGATAGTGCTTCTACTTCTTTACACTCTGGACCAAGGTGTACAACTCTCGGTCATATGTAGGATAATTCAAAATAGCCTGGGAGAAATTATCCAAGTGGTAACAAACATGTTTTCTCTTTTGCATCAATAGAACACCCATGGCATATCCACTGACATCTGTTTCAATTTTTAAAGGCTATTGAAGGTCTGGTAAGGCTAACACCGAGGTTGTGTTAATATTCTCTTTCAGTGTGTCGAAGGATATCTGTTTCTTTCCTCCCCACTGAAATGACTTCTTCACACTAGTCATGGCATGCAAGGAGGCTGCAATAATGGAAAACTTCTATATGAACCTTCTCCAATACTGAACCGTGCCCAGAAAACTTCAAACTTTTGTGACATTCATGGGCTCAGGCCACTTCATTATCACTTCCACTTTAGAGGGATCTATCCTTAATTTCCCACTACCGACAATATGGCCTAAATAAATCATAGAAGTCTTTCAAAACTCACACTTTAATAGTTTCAAATATAATTTCTCTTTCTTCAGATCATCAAGCACTTTTTTATCTGACACATGTGTTCCTCCTATGTCCTACTATACACAATAATATTGTCTAGATACACAAAAAAAATGACCAAGAAATGGCGCGAATAAGTCATTCATTACCCTCTTAAACATGGCTAGAGCATTTCATAGTCTAAATGGCATCACCATCCATTCGAACAGCCCCTGCTTGGTTTTGAATGTAGTTTTCCAGACATCCAACTCTGCAATTCTAACCTGGTGATAACCACTATGCAAATCTAGCTTGGAAAAATAAACAACATTTTTTAATTGATTTAACAATTCATGAATGCAAGGGATAGGTTATCAATTCTTCATCGTGATCTTGTTCAATGCCCTGTAATCCATGCACATTCTCCATGTGTCATCTTTCTTGGGCACCAACACAATTGGTGAGCCACAAGGATAAGAACTTGGTCTGATGACTCCCTAATTTAACAGTTCTTGCACATGTTTCTTGATCTCCTCCATTTTGATAGAAGCCATCTTGTACATGCCAACATTTGGTAAGAGAGAATCTTGCTGCAAATAGATCTCATGTTGGATTTGCCTTTTAGCCAGGAATCCTCTCGGTTCCTTAAACAGTTCATCATAGTCAAAAGCAATTTCAAATAATTCCTTCTTATTATTAGGATAAAAACCTCTGAAAGCATCAGCCGTCTTGGCTTCTTTCGCCCTCACTACCATGAGTACGCGCCCTTTACTGGAATTAACAAGTCTTTAAATTTTTCCTGCACTGACAAGGCTAGCACTAATTTTTGTGTGATGAGCTCTAACTATATACTCTACCCCATCCTTAGTGAGGTGGTATTTATTTTCATGCCGAAAGGAAATGACCTTTCTGTCATATAAATATGGGCTTCCCAAGATGCTTCCACAGATGTCCAAAGGTACGACATATAATTCTACCTCATCAACTAATTTAGAAGCGATTAAAAACTTGGCCCTACACTACTTGGTGACCTGCAACTTAGCTTTATCACTTATCAAACCAAGTGGGTATGGACTGGAATGAGGTTTAGTTTCAAGGCCTAGCCTTCTCACTAAGGACTCTGAGATTAAGCTTGTTTGGGAACCTGAATCAAACAAAGTTTCCACCTTTATGTGCTTTATGACAACTCTAATGTGGAACAACTCAATTCTCTTTCACTCACGACTCACATGATCATTCAAATAACTAGTGCTTGCAACCAAATCAAAACTATCATTAATAGAAAGAGTACCTTTTGTGCCCACAGTTGTGATCAATGTTTCATCACTAGAATCTGATCCAAGGTCTTGCATTGTTGCCACTATATTCTGCTTCCTGTTTCCACTGAATCTCTTCAGTCTTAGTTCCGGATGCAACTTTGAGCAATGGTCCTCATCATGCCCAACCTTCTTGCAGTGACTGCACAATGGTGTTGCTTCATCCCCCTTCTTGGTGGTGACAACCTTCTTATCCTTCCCTTCTCCTTTCTTCTAGAATTTTCCATGCTGAGGTTTGAATGGAATCTTCTTGGTTTGGTCATATCGATCATTCTTTCCTCGGATTTTGAGATGTATATATTTAACACTGGTTGTATCAATTGAACTAGGATCGAACAGTAATAATGAGTGTTTAATGTAACTATGTAGCGCACCTATGTACTTAGTTACAATTTCGGGTGCATCTAATGAGATGCCCAGATTCAGTGCTTATTCCTGAAATTCCTCCATGAAGTTTTTTGCATTCTAGCCCTTATCTTTCCTTAAATATTTCTAGTCCATAAGTGCTTTTTTCTTATAACCCGAAGGGTAGAACTAGTCCTTTAATGATGAAATAAAACTAGACTAAGAGGATAAAAGGTTAGCTAAATTCTTTCTTCCCTTCTATAACTTTATCTCCCACCAAATGAGAGAAGTGTCACTAAACCGAAGAGATGCTAACTAGACTTTCACCTCATCTTCTTCGATCGGCTAGATTTTTCAGTAAACCTCTATCTGTCTGATCTAGTTATTGATTTTTTCTACACTACATTCTCCATTGTACATGGGCAAGTAAAAATTCACATCTAACTTGAAGAACAATTTCTTAGAGGTATATTCGGAATCTCTATGACAGCGATGAGAATTATCACTGGAGGAAGGAGAGGGAAGAGGATCTTCTCCATCACTTTCCCGGTTTTTTCATTCATGATCATCAACATCCTTCTTCTCATGCCCAAATGCCTTCTCATACTCTGTGAACAACTTGTCTATCTTTCCTGCCATATTATAGAATACCTTCTAGAAATTTTGTTCCCCTTCCCATTGAGCTTCTTCATTGGCCATGTTTCTTCTTCCTTGTGCACGTCCTGCTTCAGGATCAAACGATTTAAACATTCCTTCTCCTTTTCACAGCTTGTTTTGGGTTAGCATAAACTCACACAATTCGTATCTACAAAGACGTGCTCTGATACCAAACTTTATCCAATATCTTTTACTTACAGATGCATTAGAACTACATATAATAGAGTTAACTAACCATGGAACTTAAAAAAAGCACATAACAATGTGGAAATTGTCAGAAGGACAAAAATACCATGACATAATGATTTGATTACAAAGTTCATCCAGTTTGAACTACATATATGGGCCCTTCTTAATAGTGAGGAGAAATTGTTTTTATTAGTGGCATAAAAGAGATAAAAGTACAACAAGAAGAAATTACAACCCTTATACCTCCAATCTAATCGATGGGCATAAAATAGAGAGCCTAGCTTTGAAATAGACATAACCACTGAACTGCTGGCGCAAAATAGTGCAAAAACCCTTATCCAAACTCCCAATTTGGATAATAGGGTCATATGTGACCTTATTAGAACCTCCCTATTGCTCAAGGTGAGGTTCTAGCCTACTGTCAGGCGTCAGGGTCTACTGTATACAATAGAATATCACTTTCAGTTAGTCCTCCCTACATTTCTCTAAAAAAAAATCATATATATAAGATGATGGCGGCATCCCTCAAAATTGGGGCGGTTCCAACATAATACCCAAGGTTAGCAGGTGGAAGGATTCATGGAAACAACCCTTTTGCAATAGAAAAGGAAATTTCTAATAAAGCAACTCATTACAATAGTGCATGGGTGTCGACGATGGGTTTATCAGTCGTTCCAACTTATCGGTGGACAATCCAAGCCTAGACACAGGTATCCTACAATATTTATGGATCTGACAAGAGTATTCACCATATGCCATAATGTCTCATGTCTATCTCTCTCATTGTACTATGACAATTGGCATGAAACCCTTGGCACAATCATCTAGCACACTGCAACATCTGTGGACCTGCCAGGTGTATTAAGCATAACATATAGTATATCGGGTCTAAGACCCTTATCACAATATCACAATAGATGCCCACCATGAAATCATATTCGATACTTTTCCCCTAAACCACATTGAAAGAAACTTTTCGTATTATTTCGATATGTGATTTATATCACATTGCAACTAAGTCCTACCGAGGCTAATTCGTAACTCCTTCGGCCTGTAATATGTGATATCGCAATCGAAACCAGGAATGCCAGGGGAGGATTATTCCTTAAGTGCTCCTCCTTTTCACTAATATGCGATATGTAGGGTCCAATAGCATCCTACTACGTGGCGCTCCCTTATTTGCTGAAACTCTACCATTTCATCTTCTCCCTGCTACTTGAACAAGTCAAACTCAAATTTTGACTTGCTCTAACTTTGTAATCTGGACTCGGGTTTGAGTGTCATTCACATCGATCTGATGATAAGATTAGCTAGATTATACCACTTTTGGTTTTGATCCTTTTCTCATGCCACTGGTACTTTTCTAAAGATCCAACTAGTTCAGCGACCTCAATCACTTCAAAGTCAGTGATAGTGCGCACTCTGTTGATGTCCACTGTGACATTAGGCAACCTTCCTAGGGGTGATATTTTCTATTGATTTTCCATCTTCAGCTGAATAATATACCATTGCAGCTTTGACTTACCCATTGATTCCTAAGTCTGCCTTGGTAGGACATTGGCATCAAATCCAAGATCCAAGATAGCACGATCCACATCCTACTCTCCAATTTTCGTTTTAAGCCTCATTTATTTCCCTGTTCTGTTCTTGTGTCTACGCATATTATTTACTATGGGAATCTCACTCTTTTGTACCTCCTTAGAAGCATAAGAGTATATTCATTCTTGTAATCCCTCCATGACCTTTTGATTCCTTAATAGCTTCATGCACATCTATAGAAAGGACTTCATGATATTCAAATCTACCTCATGTGTCGTAACTAGTACTATCTCACAGTTATCATTCCGAGTCAGTTGTACAGTGGAGGTCGAGGCCCCATCATCCATAAAACTTCACCTCGCATCCATGAATTCCTTATTTTCCTTTAGGATATCAAATGCAAGATATTTTTAGTAGTTTTACTTATCCATGTAGCTTCAGCTTCGTTTTTTCCCTGGGCCTTATCATTCTCGGTCGTGAATCTGCTTCTTGTTTCAATTTCAATGCGCAGTTGATCTTCTCTTGGCTCAACAACCATCATTTAAACATATGCTACAGGCTGTTGGTTTCTTTTCTCTTGCATATTTGTAATAAGGATGAGACATTCTTCTATCACATAATGAAAAGACTTACAATAATTGTAAGTTTTCGTTGGGCTCTCACAATCTCTCATGAAGTGTCTTTTATGTCCACAATTATAACATATAATTTGGCCACGTAATCGACCATCTCCTTGTCCTCATCCTTTTCCTAGAAATCGTCCTCAACTAGCATGTTGGCCTACCCCTTCATATGCATGTCCTTCGTCTTACAATTTATAACTATCAACAATACGCTCCATCATTAAGTCACAACTTCAACAATTCTTCTCATCATGGTCTACTGATCTACAAAAGTTACAAAATAGCTGCTTTGGGATCTGTTAACACCCAGGTTGTTCCCTATGACTCCCAAGGGAATACGGCCAGGGTAACCACTAACCAATCTTTGGACTACAGCTTCTAGCCCAGCTGTAATTAGAGAGGGCTCTCTCTGTAAGATTTGTCTCTGTTTTTATGGAGTTTTTAGGCTAGTTATGAGGTAAAGGTTTGTTCATTTTATGTTTGGTTGGGAGGATGATTTCTGATAGTTTTGAAATGTTCTCTGCAGGTAAATTAATCCATTGGGCAATGGAGTCTGTAGCTGTTGGTTCCTTGAGATCCTAGTTTAGTGCAGTTGGAATTACAGGGCCTTTATATATTTCATAAAACAAACTGTAAATTGTGATAATGAAGTGTGAATCAACCAGCGAAGAGCAGTTAAGAATTCTTCAATGAGCTGAGGATGTGACAAAGGGACCTATTCCTCAGGAGCAATACTTGAATTCCTGAAACAATAGATCACTGTGCTGATATAGTGTGAAAGGTAGCAATTAAGAATTACACTTTCGTTACCATAACTGAAGAAAACATTTATAATAGCTTAGATTGAGTTCAGGGTAATCTGTGATTAAATCCTGAGACTATTCTTTTTCTTTGCTATTATATATTTAAAACATGGAAAATGTGAATGATATATGAAAGATAACGAACATATAACAAAGAGTAACAAGAAAATCTTATTGAGCCATGAGATACGCAGGAATCCTGCAACATTCAGCCATACACCAGCAAGACATCAAGAGACACAAAGCTTTGGAAATTCCATCATCCTTTGTATTAATTCTCTAAAGATTTACAGTAGAAGAGGAGCAGAATAGATATAAAAATATTTCTTACATCCAATGTCCAACCCCTGCTAACAAATGCGAGGGGGAATATATAGAAGTCTATTACAAAATATCCCAGGCATTGAGTCATATGAGAGGGAAAATATCTTCTTTAACTCGTACAGAGATTGCAGATGAGAAGTTATTACAATCTTTAATGAACTTTAAAGGCTCTTAACTCCTATCAGAACAAGTTTGACCTTTGGAGCTCACGGAGTCGGTTGAGCGCTTTGATACAACTGCTGAATGACGTGTCTGTGCAGCTTTGTCTTCTTGTAGCTTCTGGGCCCTGTCACCTGTGACTGCTGATGCTGCTATGGTGGCCGAATACTTGTGCTGAGTTGGCTCAGCCTCTTTCTGCATACCTGCTGATGTGTCTTTGTCTTCCTGTGTATGAAAATTTAAATATTTTTCAAAAAACAAAATTACAATTACTGACTTTGATTTAACAGTAATCGTATCAATTCCTCCCATACATCTGGTGCAGGCAACTGATGCTTCAAAATTGACCCCATGGTCTCATCAGCCTCTGTATATTT
>APFE031064486.1:6412-27703 GCA_000404065.3 Pinus taeda
CTTTGAAAAATCCATTTATTTGGCCACAAAATGTGTCGAATGAACATGAGGAAGTAAACATTGTTGAACAACAACAAAATCAAGGTATTATTAATTCTTCACAGGCAACGGAAAGAGAGATGTATATTGGTCCCAGAAGATCTCGTGCACAACGTGAAGCCATGGAAGACCTTTATAGGGATTCAGTACAGGATATTAATGAGGGTTGCATGATTGCAGTGCTAGCAGATGGAGATCCCAATGGCTATCCATTTTGGGTTGCTAAAGTTATAAAGGTCTTTACAGAAAATGAGGATGTTACAGGTGTTGAAGTATATTGGTATGCCACAAATACACACCCATTCAATGGTGTGTATAAGCCAGAGATGGTAGTTGACAAAAAAAATGGTGGAAAAAGAAAAAGAAAGGGTACAAATATAAATCGCCGCCGCACAAACATATTACAATTGGAGGATGTTGACATACTTGTTTATGACTTCAATTTAACAAAGAGAGGAACTCTTCGCTTCAAGACGATAGAGATTCTGAAAGGTTGTTACCAGAAGGAACAATGTTGACATGGGAGTCTGCTGAAACCAGTCGTAGATCTAGAAGAATTTTGAAACTTGAAATGTTGGGCATGCATGTGGACTCAGATGGGGCACTAGTTGATGAAAGAGAAGAATATGGAACATCTTCGTCAGCATCCAGTCACTCATCTGAAGATGTGAATTCTGATGGTGTGCAAGAAAATATGAGTGATTTTGAATAATTGTTTAAGACAGTTTATATAACTGATGTATGCATCATATCTTCAAATAAAATTAATGTTTTCCATATGGTGTTAAATGAGAAGTTATGAGGCATTTTTATGTTGTTGGATTATATGTCTTAATTATGATAAATTTTATTGTTTAAAATATCTACAATGCAATATTAAATTAGAGATATAATGTATGTTTTATTCAGTATACAAATAATGATTTTTGAATTCATTTAGTGATGTAATTTGTTCATAATGTCATGGTTTTTTAATTTTATAGTTGAAAAAATTTCAATTTCTTTTGTATCTATCATGTTATGGTTGAAAACATGTTAAATTTATACTTAGGAAAGAAAAATGATATTGTACCAAAAACATTAATGTGTTTTTTCTTCATAAACAACTTTGTTTGAGACATAAAAAATTGGTTTTATTAGCATTTTTAAAAAAATTTGAAAATTGACCCTAAAAACAAAAATCATTGTTCCAGTATCATCACTTTCATTTTGAAGCTAAAGTTTTCACGAAAATTTCATAGTAAATTTCGTAGTCACTGCCATTTTTAAAACATGTTCAAAATTGATGCTTAAAAAATAAAAACATCAGTATACACACTTTTCGTTTTTAGCATTGTTTTTGATGTTTTTTTGGGGTTTTTGGCCAGAGTTCCTGTTTTGAGTTTATAGTTCTCGTTTCAAAATTTACATTGTTTAGTGGTCATTTATTAAAAATGATTAGGATCAGTGTAAAGGACTATTTGACACAAGTTGATATCTTTTGATATGATTTAGAATTAAAGACCTCCCGTAACCTTATTTTCGTCTTTCTATTGATTATTCCTGTATTAACTATCATCTTTGTCATATTTTTGTTGTTTGCTTGCAACTTTCAGGAAGAGCACATAGAGCATAATACACGAAGAAATGGGGAAGAAAGGCAAGGCTCCCACGTCTGAGAAGACAGAAATGACCCTATTATTCATAGACACTACATGTAGTCGGGACACAGTGATATCTATGTGGGAAGCTATGTATCAGTTGTTAGAGCATGAAAAACCAAGAATTATGCAAGTTATACTTTTAGCGGATGGACGCGGCTCTTCTTAAGCATCCTTAACAGAACTTGCATGTTTCTACACTGCATTCCAGCAAGTCCAAAGATACTCCCCTACACCGACATGGTGAAATGGATTATAGATGAAGTAGACATATCCGACAGGGAGTTCAAGGGAGTTCAAGACGGCTATCCAAGAAGTCATGGGGTCATTTACTCCAAACAATTTGAGGTGTATGTACCACTTACCAGAACCCCAGGCCAGCTACAATAAGCAATTTGTCGAGAAGTTTGCCAAGGAGAATGAAGACTTGGCAGAATGCACAAAGCACTGGTCAAACAATGAGGAAAGACTAAAAAGGGATAAAAATGGTATGTACGCCACTAGATCTCTTTGTTCTCCTTACTATTTACTGCTGCAATGTTATGTAGACTGTTTGGGAAACCAAACATCAACAAGTTTTCATCATATTACCTTTAGTGGATGCGGCTACCAATGCCACAATAATGAATTGAGCCCAAATCCTATCAGATAATTTAACCGCTGCAATTCTAGAATACAGAAGAAAAAGAAGCATTGCTTTGAGGGTTTACCCTCCATTCTTTTTGAGCACCTATGTTATGGACGCTATTTGTTTTGTTTTCGAATTTCCTATTATGAGATGGAGGTGGATGGTACAAAATCCACTTCCCATTCACATTTATCACAAAGTATTGTGGGAATCCAATTTCATCCCACATTTCTTCAAAATTTGTCACGGAGTTAGATCCATAAAAAGATCTACAACAAAGATGCCCCAAGGTTTTCCCAAGAAGCTGAGGTGGATATTCTCTCAATGGCAAGATGGTTTGGGGAAGAACTGTTCACTTATATCAGAGTGTTTGGCAGCATTGTTGTACCCCATGTGGTACCTTTTTATGTCCCCGAAAAACTGATGGCTAGGGAGATAGCCTATACCTGCGGCATTGGGGGAATGAGCAAAGTACTGAAAGATTCTAAGAAGGCCATTTGGCCCCAATTTCCTATAATACGCGGAGCATTTGCATTGCATGACTTAGGTCATGCTTTCAAAGAAATTGATAATGTATTATGTTTACTACTACCAAAGTTCCCGCGAAGGCAATATGATCCCTTTGGTGTTGTAAATAATTTTACTACAATGGTTAAAATAAAAGTATTTTTTCATGAAGAATATCCCTTTGATGATGTTTTTCTACAGAAAAACACCTTTAGAGAAGTTCAGCCTACAACACAAATTCAGTTTGACCAAGAAAATCTCCAAAATTTTGACAATTACAGAAAACAGAGGTTATCTAAGGTCCCATCGGACCAATTTCTCATCAAACCAATAAGGGAGCCTACTCCAAGTTTTAGCATAAGTGAAATTTCAAAAGAGAAGTCCAAGACAAGTTTTGAAAAGGAATCAACTCAAAAGTCTGGTGATCAATCCAAGAGTGAACACAACAGAAGCGAGGAGTCAATAAAAGGTACAACACAATCTACAACAAGGTCTGATCAGTAGGCTTTGTCCCCAAAGCAAGCTGAAGTTCCCACTCCTCTTACAAAGCCAAGAAAGCCACTAGTAATTGATCTAGAAGGGGAATGGGGAATGGGAGAATTTTAATAAGATACTTGACATACAAGAACAGAGTGTAGAGCCTCAACAAATCCAAAAGAGACGACTACAGAGATGGTAATAGAAAGGGCTATCAATACTTAGGAAGTAGAGCACATTCCTATTGCTCCCTCATCTGAGATTGTATTAAGGATATAGGAAATTCCTCCTCTAGACGTGTTCTCTAGCCCTCAACATAAGGCTATTGTCAGAAGGCAAAGAAAGAAAAGAAAGCTGGATGCTGTGCTCACTCCAGAGGATGAACCTCTGGATGTTCTTTGAAAAGACCCCACTACAGACCCATCGGAAAATCTAACTAGGCTCTCACAGATTGCAGTGCGTACCCTTCAGTAACTATTGATAAGGCAGCAAAGGTTCGATTATTGCTTAAAGAAAAGGAAGATAGGATTTTGTTTTTGGAACAACAGTTAAAATAAGTCAGCATCAATCAAGAAGCAGAAACATAGTTGGCAAAACTCGAGCAAGACTTCCAGCAAATGCAATTGGCACATCAAAGTAGTTTGGTTAGTAAAGAAGAACAGTTACAGGGTATGATAGAACTGCATAAAGACGATCCTAAAATTGGGGAGTTTATCACAGAAGCACTTGCTCTCAATTCCCACCTCTTGCAGCAGAAAAAACTACTATGCCAGAAGATTCCACAATGGAATTACCATTGCGAAATGAGCGATAATATTACAAATCAAGTCATAGAATTACGACTTGAATATGATTCAATTTTTAAGAAGGCCTCAAACTTCTTGAACTCACAGAAATCCGACAAAGGAAAAAGAGAAGACATGCCTAGAATTGATGAAACACACAAGGAAATTTTATTTGTGAAATGAGATTCTTGGCTAAAGGAAGCAGAACATGCAAAGGAAGATGAAGAAGCAGCATGAACAGTGTCATTGAATGCATAAATGAAAA
Organism: Pinus taeda; assembly: GCA_000404065.3. Lineage (NCBI taxonomy): Eukaryota > Viridiplantae > Streptophyta > Pinopsida > Pinales > Pinaceae > Pinus > Pinus taeda. Next base: position 10,754 of record APFE031064486.1, read on the forward strand.
TCTACAAGGCCAATTTGGTAGCCGGCTTCCTTCTGAAGGCACAACAGCTTCAAAAAGAGTAGAAACAAACAGCAAAGGAAAGGGCAGAGGTGATTAAATAGGTAAGCAAGTTAAACTGGGAAACATATTGGTAGTACCTGGTAAAACCACATAGCCAATGGATGACACTGAAGTGCCTCATAACTTCTGATGAGAAGATAGTGCCAGCTCTTTCCAACCTAGTTAAAAGCTGAAGTTGGCTAATCGAAACTCTTGAAACCCATGCTAGATATTTTCGATCTAAAGGATCAGATGCAAGATTTATCATAGATACAGTTTATTTTTGTTTTAGTTTATTTTTGCTGAAAATGAGGCAGGCCATTTAAACCTCCTCATCTATTTTTGTAATATTTATTTTTAGATTTCATAGAGTAGTATTTAAACCCCTCTCATGCATTTAGAGAGGGGTCCACAATTTTATCAAAAACAATTATTCAGAAAGTGCATTTTGCCCCCCACTGAGGAGGTTTTGATAAAATCAATGGAACGAGATTTATTTTCTATATGAATTTAATATATGCTATTGAATTGCACTTTTGTACTCTTACTTTCTATATGAATTTAATATATGCTATTGAATTGCACTTTTGTACTTTTACTGGATGTTAAGTGATTTGAAGATAGATCTACATTGTTGCAGCTCATGAGTAGAGCTTACTACCAATGGTATTTTTATCTCCTAATACTTTTTACTTATGTGTTAAGCAATAAATCATTTTCAATTATTTATATATGAAAGTTTGAAATGTTTACTTATCATTGTTGCACTTCTATCTGGTGATGACTTACTTTTTATGCTTAATATGTGAATGACTCTTATGCGATATATTTCTCATAATTGTTTCGGCTAACTTTTTATAAGAAACAATCATTTTTAAATGGATTCTTTTCTCATGGTGATTGAATGATCTTCATTATCAATTGCTTTTAGAAATTATTTTAGATCGCATAAGTAAAAGTTACTCCTGGGATAGCTTAAAGTTAGATGTTTTCTTTGATTACAATAGATTGCATATGAAACTGGTCCCATCATCCCCAGTAGGAGCCACTATTCCAAACGGAAAAAGAGCTGCATTAAGGTCAGGGTGGTTATCCCCCTTGTTGAGACCCCTTGTTGAGACCCGATTTTCGAGCCTTCAATAGGAGGATAAAAAAAAAATTAAAATAAAATTGTCACAGTTGAGACAAAATCTATGACGATATTGTTATCAATATATTAACAAACTTGGCACTGGATAGACTATGAGCCCTGATGAGGACAATTTCACAGATAAGGCTTATGATGACCACTAATTAGAGGTGGATAAATAGAAACTTACAAACAGGAAAGGCAGTGGTGCAGGGATGTCGCCACTGTTGATACTCCCATGAATTCCCAAATTGCTGCTACAAAGAAATCTTATAAGTCTTCTTTTTTTAGAGACAGTAGACTAGAGCTACAGTGTGAACCAGATAATGGGCATCTGGATGATGTTGATATGGGATAAAGGATGGACATAGACACCAAATGACTGAGGAATGGATGAGTTGGAAGATATAAACAACAATTAGTATGCCAACCTTAAGAATATAAGGAAACGTTATAGTGTGGGTAGCATGAATAAGTATTGAAGTCTTGGAGTCAGTGTCAGCAATAACGATGATGTGCATAATATAGCAATGTTGTTCTATTATTACAATGATGGTGGACAAGTGATAAGGTTGACAAAGATGACACGAATTTCAGAAGCTACAGGTTCCAGTGACAAAACAATCAAATATACTCGATGGAATCATAACACAAAGACGTTATTGCCCAACAGTAGGATGAATGAATGTGATAAATGAATGTGATATGTTGTGTGGTGAATTAATTATATCTAATGTATTACTGAATTGTTGTCATCTATGCGTTATGGAAGTGTGTGCAACACTACATAATTATTGACAACTTTATATTCACAATGTAATGTTATTCAACCTATTCCAAACAATATATATATATATATATATATAGTTTGGCACACTTCGGATTCCCATTTTTCAATTATTGGCAGCGATAATGCATTGGTGGCAGCTTTAATACAATGGCATAATTAACATTATATTGGTAATATTCATTACATTGCATCTTCGTCGAAGACTGCAGAATTTTCTATTTCAATGGGGTATTGTTACACAATTGTGATTTGTTTGTTGCTTACATGGTGCGTTATACCGAGAGTAGATATGACAGCGTTATGATAAATAATCTTTGTGCCAATAGCGAGATCCAGAGACTATGAATTAGATGGGTGGGTCTGCACCCATGCAGAGGCAGTACCCATACGTGGTCGAATGAAATCATTCGAATGGAAGTCTCTAAAATTGGCTCTTTCATATATTATTATATATCGACAGGTTGACAGGTAGATACGGTGGCAGGCTATGGGCGTGATTTTTCATATTGATAGAACATTCTTTGAATACCAACAATCGTCGACTATCTGCATTATACAAAGTTTTATACATTATGTTGATGTATTACAGGGTGTCAATATTATTCCAGGAATAATATATATATCATCTATTTGACATGGGTGATTTATGATTGGCATTGGCGGTAGAAAACAAGTGTCGATCATATATTTTTGAAGCAGTGTTCGTATTAATATATTGTGGAGCGTTGAGATATAGATATGCAATTGAAATTATATAGATAGAAAGGCAGAAAAAATGACAGATTTTGACATGCAGTGTCAATCTCACGATATTGAATGTGGCATTATGTAATGCGGTGATATATTAGTCGTTGTGATATTGGAATGCCGTTAGCTTATATCATATAGATCAATGACATTGGTTCATTAACAATTTTGGCATACAATTGGTGTGTTGGCATCTTCCTGTGGATATTGTATAATGATATGGTTCACTTCTTCTTTGTTACTTAATGGGTCGTTTCAGTCCTCGCCGATGAAACACATATTTGTGCCAAAACCAAGGTCAAATAAAAACGTCCAATTACAATCCCTTCTCCTATAGATGGAGTGATTCATCGTTCTATCACCAACATTTTATAATAAATTCACGAGATGATCTTTATTCCTGTGTTATATGGGTTTTGTAAAGGTAGGAGCACCCATTCAGTTTTGTTTTAGGTTCAGAAGAATGGGGTGGGAATGAAAAGTCTGGTGCATGCACATGTTTGTTAGTGCTTCGACAGAAATGAGCATGCACGGGAGCTGCGACTGCTAGAGAAAGAGATTGCAGATAGTCAGTTTTTTTTCTTTGGAGCATCATTTTATACACCCATGCATTGATATATTCACAAAGAGGAGTAGAAATATTGACGCTATTAGAATATGTTAATAACATAATAGAATTAAAACACAATAGAATATGTATTGCGCCATCTTATGGAGTCTCATGCATAATCGTTCATTGATCTAGGTTGTGGACATAGAAGTTTATTTGATGCTTTATTAAAGCAGAAAATAGACTTGGTATATATTTCCGGTGTCAACATTGCACATAGAAGTTTTATTTGTGTGGCTACGGTTCTTCACTTAAAAAAAAGGAAACAAAAACCTTGATGTGGGTCATAAGCCTTGATTAGCCACGACCTGCTTCAAAATTTCCTTTATATATGAAGGGTCCATCACTGAACTTGATCGACATTGCCTTGGGATCTTAATGGGCTCGAATCTAAGCAACAACTGGATTTGTTTAAAGTAGCAACCTTGGGCACGAACGTTTTTGGAAAAGGGCTATATGGCGTTGGCATAGTATCATCGCAGGCGAAATTTGTTGATATGGAAGGTGGAGGAGGCACAAGTGTTACGTCTTGGAAACGTTCATATTAAGGCATTGGAATCATTGATATTAATTGGCAACTAATATCATTGAGGTGGTGAGCATTATTACAACAGTATTGTTATGATGGTAGTATCGTGCTTATGCTTTGGTAAAGTTATTATGGTGAAATAACGTTAACTGCTCCTAATGCTAGATTCATCGTTCATATATTCGTCGTTGGCATATACTTGATGGAAGTGACTTAATGTTTCTTTGAAGCTCAACAGTCTGAGTCTATTTCTGGTGGGTTGTAAAGCACTTAAAAGTCTGCCTCCTATTTTTACAACCATAGAAAACTAGTAACTTTGGATATCTATGATGCTCCCAATCTTCATATTCACCGTGGAATTTTGGATGCTACTAGTCTAGGATTGTTATCTATATGTAAATATTTGGCTGATGATTATATTACTTCACTTTGCAAAAATACACAAGAATTTAGAAGGATGTGACTCCGCGTAATGAAAGTCGAGAACTACGTCAGAATTCCAGAGCTTACTTCTTCAAGAGCTTGATGTAGCTTCATGCCATAAACTTTCAGATCCATGAGTTCATATTGCAGCTATATCATGCCATTTATTATAGTCCTTGCTCTTATCTTAGTGATGATACAATACACTTAGAGAAATTTCAGTTGCTTGTACAGATTTCTATTTTCTGGATGCATCCTATTGCTAAAATATTTCTTTGGAGGCCGTGATATAAGGTTCCATAACGGTGAGGGAATAAATTCCACATCGATGCCTTCTTTATCTTAGTGTGTTTCTCTTGAAGCAATTCAACTTGATTTGCGATGGGTGCTAACTTATATCACGCTGGATATTCCAAGGCTTCATCACATAAGTCTTGTCAATTGCCGCAAGACTGTTGTATTGAACTCATCTAGTCCAGCTCTGGTATCTACAAATGTCACAAGTTTTCCAATTCTTAATCAAGTTGCTATGACATCAACGAAACCTGAGATATTGGTTCTGCAAAAGCAACAAAGTTTGACTTGTGAAAGCCTCACAAATGTGAATTTAAATAACATATCATTGCACACTCTCTCTCTTACTGGTTTCCTTGGACTAACTAGTCTTCAACTATCATGTCCAAGACTGGAGAAAGTCCATCTAGATGGATGTGATCACTTGGAGAGAGTCTCATTTTACCCTGTTGGGATTTTCTCACTTAACTTAGGAATATACTCCCATTTGATTGAACTTGAAATTAGAGATTCCTGAAGAGATGAAATGATGTGGTGTTCTGTCTCAAGAAAATATTGACTTTCCACAGTTGCACTCACTTGATGCCTCTTTCTGCTGCTTACTTAATGGTGATTGCTTGGCTGTTGCAATTATTACATGCCCTTCCATCTAGTTATTAAAGATATTTTGGCATGGTGCCCACATCTCGCCCATCTACACTTGAATGGTTGTGTAAATATGCATAACCTTGATTGGAGATTTGGAGCTGGCAATTTTTACAGCTATTCAAAACCACATAAGAAACAAAATAAGTTTGATTTGAGGGATGACAAGATCATTGTGAAAGGAAACAAATCAACCTCTTCAACATGTTAATTATGCAAGTTGTGCTAACATTAAAGAAAACCAAGAAGCTTCTTAAGAAACTCCCTTGTCATTGATGTCAAAGGGGGATGTAAGCAGAGGTTATGGGAAACAATGAGAAACAATCAGAGGTTATGGCCAACAAGGATAAATATCTTTCACGACAAAAGGAGGAGGAGTAATGAGTTGCCATCAATGCTAAAGGGGGAGATTGTTGGCAATATTGTCATTGATGGAAAAGGAGCAGCAGGCAAAGGAGTAGCACAGAAATATCAAGAAAAGGAGTAGAATAGGAACAATAAGCAAAGGAGAAGAACATGAACAACAAGCAAAGGAGCAGTAGAAAAAGGGACAAAGGAGCAACAAATACCTTGATGGCATGGTGATGGCTTGATGCTTGGATAATGTTGCAGGGATTGTTTAATGAAGAATTTATGATGTGAAATTGTTAATTAAACTTAATTGTTGTGATGCAAAGGCATGACTCCAAGGCAAAGGCAAAGATTGTTGTGATGCATTAATGAGAAAGAGATTGGTATTTGATGTTGGCATTAAGTTGATTCATTTAATGATTACATGTGGCTGAAATGAATATTGGATGAATTATTTATTTTTTGTTCTAATATTCAAGATATGAAGAGTTTGGAAACGAATGAGTGGAAGGAAAAGAGTCAAGTCTATTCACTCGAAAAACCAGAAAACTATCTCTATAAAATATGTGATTTTGGAAGGCATAAGTGATGTTAGAAAATGGATGAATGTTGGGGAGATGATTGAAATATTATGCATTAGTTACCTGGTACTTATGAAGTTGATGTGAAACATATTTGAATGAAAGAAGATGCAGAAATGAAGATGGAGATATGTAAAGTTTATGACCACGTAAACTAGTACATTGTTATTTCATGTTTACATAAGGGGATGATAGTCTCCTTTCAAGTTGAAGCTTGACAAATATCCAATTGGAGTTGGTTAAGGTAGGAGCCTCCTGTGGGTTGTAGCCTATAGAAAACATATGGGAGTTGGAGCTTCCTTGCATGTTGCAGCTTGCAGAAAATGGAGGTAGCAAGCTCCTATAGGTTGGGGCTGCAGACAATCAGATGTAATAAGGAGTAGGAGCTTGCCTTTACATCACAACAATAATAAAAACTGTGGTTTTATCCCTTTATGGGTTTCCACATATATCTAGTGTCAATGTTTGTTGTTATTATGTGTTCATGTGATGTAAGGTTACCCTTGCTTTACCCACAGTATGCATGTAGACCTATGCATAAACCATTTTCCCAATAAATATGACCTACTAGGTCAAAACTTCATTAATGGTGATGGTTAAGGCCCTTTCCATTATTTTTCATATGGAAACATTTTAATAGACTAACCCAAAGTCTAAACCTTTCATATCCTTTCCATCGGAACCCCTTAACTTCTATCGGGACTCTATCACCCCACATATACCTTTGTTAATCTTTTATTAACCTTTAAACCCGCATATATACTTAAACCCCATTTATAAGTGGACTTACACATAAAATCCTCCTATCGGCGCTTAATCCTTTCTAACCCTTTTACAAAGGAAATATACACATAAACATACCTTTTTGCCTTTATATCGCCTCTGCACACTTATCGATAAGCGCCTTTATCACAATCAGTCATCGCAGTTACCATAGTCACACTACATATACACCTTTATCACCCCTTCAAATCCAATATGTGACTATCAGAACATTTAAACATCGCTTAAGCCTTAAAAGACTCAGCCACAACACTTTACCAAAAACAAAGGAAATACATTAAACTTCTGCCCCGAACCATATAAGCGGAACTCAAAATCTTATACACCTGCATTCATATGTCGTTGGGTCCGCCCTTCCATATCAGAACTTCCGCTGTGCTACTCCTCTGATCTCCGATCACTGAAGCCTCCGACCAAATCTTGACCGTCCGTTTTATCCTTCGATCCAACTGCTGACATTACTCTCGATGTTTAAACTTGCATGCCTATTCTCCAACATCGATTTGCACCCAACAGAACCAACGGCTGTTGTTAATATCGGGTAGATAACAAGCGTGAGGATTAACCACCCGATAAAGTGGTTTCCCCTCTCCTCTCACTGCCACACGTCGTTTAATGAGTGGAATCGACGCTCGCCCTTCAATACCGCTTATGGTTTTGATGCCACCCGAAATCCGCTTTCACTGTTACAAAACCACCTTCCTCATGGATTAAGTTGTGACTTAATCCTAGCCGTTGATCTTCAAGATCCGACAGCTACTGTGCATCATTTCTTCACTTCTTGATTATCTCTTTACTTGGTTTTAACGCCACTTTTCAATGTTTCTGTGTGGTTTCCGGTTTCTTCAAAGGTTTCGCCCTTTTTGCTCTTCCACTACTCCATTTACTCCCGAACTCGATTTCTGCGTCTTTCTTCAATCACTGTCCCTTTAAAGATCTACTTTGATCCTTCAAATGGATTCAAAGATCCATTACACTCCTTTGTCTCGCTTTCCTCTTTGCGTTCACTGAACTTTGCCTGCATGAATATATATATATGATGCAATTCTCTGATATACACATAAGTTATCAGTCAACACTCGAATCACACATCTACGCACTCAGAATTGAATTCTCTATGTATAAATACATAAACAAATTATTACATATTGAGATTCTGTCTCTCTGGCCTGATCTTCTAATTAATGGTCTTTGTTCATTATCTACCCGTAGGCTTACAAACACTCTAATTTGCTATCTGTCTACCCTATCCAACCTCTCCAACCTCTGTCTATGCCTTTTAGGCTTACATTTATACAAAGGGATTCTAAAACCAATTTCTAGTTTACATCCATAAACTCCTCAACAAATTCCTAAAATCTCTTCCTCATCCCTAAGGATACTCTCTAGTCCATAAAATCATGAACTGACTCCTAATCTAAGATTTACAATCAATTCTCAATCCTCTCATCACTCAGCTATCCTAAATCTCTCATGTTCTTCTACCTTCGCGAACATTTACAATTATGCCTCACAATATTGAATTAATTCCTATTCTCATTAAAATCACTAAAAATATTAAATAATTACATAAATCCAATACTTAGGAAACCAATTTCCTTGAAACACAAGACCCCCTATGTCTACTAGAATACAATGATAATGTTGAGCTGAATGCTCCTGCATCAGACTCCCCATGTAAGAAAATTTATGACCACCTGGTCATAAGTCTAGATAATTGTTTCATCCTGGATCCTAGACTTTATTTTGTAATTTGTCTTTGCTTGTCAATTGTTCTATTGTTGCTGTTGTCTGCTATTGTTCTCCAGGTCTCCATACCTTATGCTATAATGCTCCACTTGCCTTGCTTTCATAGTCTGCCACTGTCTTCCTTTTGTTGTCACTCCTCTCCTTTCTTGTTGTTACTGTTTTCTGAGACACTTTCATCATTAACCTTCTTATCAGTTCAATTTATCTGTCGAGTATATCCTCTCTCTGCTGATTGTTTTCATCTATTGATTGCTGAATTCTGATTCTTGCTTGTTCTTCATTTATTCTGATCGCCTCCTTTTCATCCTTACCCTTTTCTTTACTGTTCTTTTGCACCTTTTCAGTTGCTGCTATATTGTCTTTTTGAATAATTTCCTGCTTTTGTTTCCTACACCTGTCAACTTCTTCTTGATTATTATTTATGACAACTTCTTTGTCATCCTTCTTCAACAATTTATCCTGAACATTTATCCTCTGCTCTTCTAACTTTCTTCTTTGAAATTCTAATTCTCTATATAACTCAATGATTTTACTTGGAGTGAACTTTGGAAATTTTACACAATCTCCCATTTCTTCATTTGTTATTGATCCATCATCACATGGTCCTTCTTCCTCTGCTAAATATTTCTTGACATCCTTTAGTAGATGTTCTTCCTCTTCTTCTTTCATTTGGCTGTCCACCTATGCCAAATATTTCCTAGCTTCTGCAACAAAATCTTCAATTATAAGACAATCATTATAATAAAAAATATAAGGCCTTTGTACCTCTTCTTCCTTTGGCAAGACTTCAGTATGTTGCTCTCATCTCTCTTCTTATGTCAGCATATCAGTATGTTGATTCAAATTCAAAGAACTATTGAGACTGTCAGCTAGTCTCTCCTTCTCATCATCTGTTTCAATGATGTCTTTCAACACTTGTCCACTATAGCAAACTGATTCTTTTTCAGTCTCCTTGTCATATTCTGCTTCAAAACTTTCATCTTCTGGAAGGTATTCTTTCATGTTTTTGACAACTTTAAAAGACTGCCTATCTTCTTCCAAACCTACAATCATACACAAATCATTAATTTTAAAAATACAAGACCTTCTGGTATCACTTGATGCTTTAGTCATCAAGTCTTTTGGCTGCTTTGAATCATTCATATGATCCAACTCCGCTGGCTCTTCATCACTTTCAAAAAGTAATGGTCCGCGTTCTAGTTCACATATCGAAACTTCAACATCTTCTTCAACATCTCCCTTTTGATGTAGCTCAACTCTTTTGAGCCTCTCTATCCTCTGTTTGGCATCCATAATCCGTTCAAGTTCCCTTAGCTCCTTTATTATTTGCATAATCACCTGTTGATTCCTCTTCTCTTGTAGCCTCTGCCACTTCACTTTCTTTCTCATGACATAACCATGCTTCTGCTCTGCTTCATTTCTTTGCAACATCTCCATTAACACTTCAAGTTGAACTGCTATCTCAACCTTCTCCCTCTCATATTATTTATCACTCATTCTCATGCAATTTTCCTTGGCATCCTTCTCCTTTTGTCCTCTGTTGTGGTCTCTTTCAGAACCTCTGTTATGACTATCACTAGTCATCATCCTCTCCATCTCTATGAGTTCCTCACTCCTTCACTATGAGTTGCACTAAAGCATCTACAATAGCAAGTTCCCCCTGCTGCCACTTACCTCACCAAGCTCTCCTCACTCAATCTTTTGCTAAGCAATTGGTTCTCTATCTCTAGAACCTCCTTTGAGCAATTCTCTTTGCTCCTTCTAGGCTTCAACTCATCCGCATCTTCTAAGAACACAATTTTCCTCTTTATCCAATCTTTATTGGAATTCCTCAAGGTTCTACCACATTTTTGCTTTTACTTAGAACTCTTAGTAGCTTCCTTTATCTCTTAGCAATTCTACCCACATCCTTTGTGGAATTTCCTTTGGGAGTTGCAACAACACTTCTACATTAATGCAAAGACTACAACTTTCTAATCTTCAAATCCAAATAAAAGCCTATCATCTTACCTTCAAGATCTTTGTCTGATCTTGTCCTCCCATTCACCTGCACTTTTGAATGGACTGTCCTTTCCACTAGCCTTCACCTGTATCTTCAAATTCTGCTACTTCAAAAACTCACAAACATCCCTCTTACAATTTAACTATTGTAATCCTGCTCTAAATACCATTCATTCAGTATATGCTAATCATTAGACAAATTTACATACCTTCACCTACATTCAGGATCTCACCATTTCTGCAAATCTATTTCAGCAGATCTTTATGCTTCCACTACACAAATTCTCAATATTAAGCTACTGTCAATCATATTTAAAGTCTGATTCTTTCTTCCAGTCTTCTGGCTTTATCTTGGCAAAGCTTAGCTATCAGCAACAATTTCTCTTTTGTTGAGTTTTCATCCACTCAGAAATCCTTAACAGTTTCTTCCATTACTACTTCTTAAGGCTTGATCTTCTTTTGCTAAGATACCTCATTAGCTGCAACTATCAATCTTCAATCTATTTCTTTATCCAACAAAATTCAAATTAGAGTTAAATATAACAATACCTGTATGATTTCACAAGCAGTCTCCATCCACTCTTCAGATTCGAATGAATCTCCATTCTTCAAAACATCGCTGTAGATTCTTTATGTTTTTGCAATCTCTTCTTAATTCTTACTCACTTACCTCTAAGAACTTAACTATTCTTCTCCATTCTCCGAGATTTACTCTGGTTGCTTAGCTGTCAAATTAGAGTCTGATCTCCCTTGCCTGCATACACATCTTTCCAATATCTCTGTTCTAAACTCTTTCAAAGAAACTTTCACACATAATTTCTTTGTTTAGCTCTGGTACCAAAATGACGCAGGTTTACCCCTGCTTTACCCATAGTATGCATGTAGACCTATGCATAAACCATTTTCCGAGGAATAGATATGACCTACCAGGTCAAAACTTCATTAATGGTGATGGTTAAGGCCCTTTCCATTATTTTTCATATGGAAACATTTTAATAGACTAACCCAAAGTCTAAACCTTTCATATCCTTTCCATCGGAACCCCTTCACTTCTATCGAGACTCTATCACCGCACATATACCTTTGTTAACTTTTAATTAACCCTTAAGTCTGCATATATACTTAAACCCCATTTATAAGTGGACTTACACATAAAATCCTCCTATCGGAGCTTAATCCTTTATAACTTGTTTACAAAGGAAATATACACATAAACATACCTTTTTTCCTTTATACACCCTCTGCACACTTATCGATAAATGCCTTTATCGCAATCGGTCATCGCAGTTACCATAGTCACACTACATATACGCTTTTATCACCCCTCTGACTCCAATATGTGACTATCGGAACGTTTAAACATTTCTTAAGCCTTAAAAGACTCGGCCACAACACTTTACCAAATACCAAGGAAATACATTAAACTTCTGCCCTGAACCATATAAGTGGAACTCAAAATCTTATACACCCACGTTCATATGTCATCAGGTCCGCCCTTCCATATCAAAACTTTCGTTGCATTTCTCCTCCTCTGATACCTAATCACCGAAGCCTCCGATCAAATCTTGACTTTGCATTGTATCCTCTGATCCAACAGTTGACATTACTCTCGACGTTTAAACTTGTGCGCCTATTCTCCACCGTCGATCTGCACCCAACAGATCTGACGGCCGTCGTTAATATCGGGTAGATAACAAGCGCGAGGATTAACCACCCGATAAAGTGGTTTCCTCTCTCCTCTCGCTGCCACACGTCGTTTAATGAGTGGAATCAATGCTAGCCCTTCAATACCACTTGCAATTTTGATGTCGCCCGAAATCCACTTTCACTATCACAAAACCACATTCCTCACGAATTAAGTTGTGACTTAATCCTAGTCGTTGATCTTCAAGATCCGACGGCTACTATGCATCGTTTCTTCACTTCTTGATTATCTCTTTACTTGGTTTTAATGCCACTTTTCAATGTTTCTCTGTGGTTTCTGGTTTCTTCAAAGGTTTTGCCCTTTTTTCTCTTCCACTACTCCATTTACTCCCGAACTCGATTTCTGCATCTTTCTTCAATCATTGTCCCTTTAAAGATCTACTTTGATACTTCAAATGGATTCAAAGATCCATTACACTTCTCTGTCTCGCTTGCCTCTTTGCGTGCACTGTACTTTGCCTGCAGGAATATATATATTATGCAATTCTCTAATATACACATAATTTATGAGTCAACACTCGAATCACACTTCTACGCACTCAGAATCGAATTCTCTATGTATAAATACATTAAAAAATTATTACATATTGAGTCTCTATCTCTCTGGCCTGATCTTCTAATCAATGGCCTCTGTTCAATATCTGCCCGTATGCTTACAAACACTCCAATCTGCTATCTGTCTACCCTATCCAATCTCTCCAACCTCTGTCTATTCCTTTTAGGCTTACATTTATACAAAGGGATTCTAAAACCAATTTCTAGTTTAGATCCATAAACTCCTCAACAAATTCCTAAAATCTCTTCCTCATCCCTAAGTATCCTCTCTAGTCCATAAAATCATGAACTGACTCCTAATCTAAGATTTACAATCAATTCTCAATCCTCTCATCACTCAACTATCCTAAATCTCTCATGTTCTCCTACATTCGAGAACATTTACAATTATGCCTCACAATATTGAATTAATTCCTATTCTCATTAAAATCACTCAAAACATTAAATAATTACATAAATCCAATACTTAGGAAACCAACTTCCTTGAAACACAAGACCCCCTCCCTATGTCTACTAGAATACAATGATAATGTTGAGTTGAATTCTCCTACATCATCATGTATCTGGTTTGGTTTGCTTATTACTTGCTGATCACACATTCATATGCTAGTTATTATTTGTTAAGATGCTCATGTTATGTATCAGTTAATGATATTAATGAAAAGAAATTTAATTTCCATGTATAGACTAAACTGATTTAGCCCCCCTCTTAGTTTAGTCAGGTTTTCAACAACAAGTTCTTCAGACGAACCCTGATCTGCTTGACCTATCTTGTGGCTATGTGTCTCAGGAATGCTTTTTGTTTGCTGAAGATCACATCATAACCACGGTCTTCCAAAATTGCTACAGAGACGAGATTTTTCTTTAGGCCTGGAATGAACATGACATCCTTGAGCCTGAGAGGGGATCTTGACTCCCTTTGAAAGGTGACTGTACCAACCCTGGTCATGTTGTACCTTCCTTCGTCCCCGAGATCTATGTGAATCTGCAAATATTTCTCCTCCAGGTCATTAAAAAATTCTCTACACTCTGTCATGTGGAACGATGCACCTAAATCCAAGTACCACACACTCCCCATTAGTGTGTTGGCCATACATGCGATAAGGGTAAATTCAAGCTTGAACTGTGAAGCCAAGGCTTCACTTTTTTCTCCTATTGAGGTCTTCTTGCTTGCCTTTTTGTGTGGATACTTTGTGGCATTGTTCCAAAATTCATGACAATGGAATCATTTAATTTTGGACAAATATTTCTTCTTTCCCCCTTGGCTGAATTCTGGTTTGGATTGAGATTTCTTCCCTTTCCCTTCTTTCCCTTTCGAACCAATGCATTTTTTTCTTCATCCTCACCCTTGGATGAAGTCCCATCTTTGGTATTCCACCTTATTTCCTCTTGTACCAAATCATACAACAAGTGTTCCCAATTTGGTAGTTTCTCCCTCTTGTTCACCAAATCTTGGTAGCTAAGCTAGCTCTTGGGAAGGCCTAGAAGGGTTAGGCTTACCAAGACATCTTCTGCAACATTAACACCAACCCCACCAATTTCATCATGAAATTGTGTGAACTTGTTCAGATATTGCGGAATAATGTAATTCTTCTACATCTTGATATTTTGATGTTTATCCTTGAGCTCTAGCTTCCTGTCGCCACTACTATTCTTGAACAATTTTTTCAGTGCTTTCCACATTGTGAATGAAGTTTCTTTCCCGTGGATATTTGAGACAATGTGATCCTGTACTAATTCCAAGATTATTCTCCTCACCTTAGCAACATATTTCTTCCATTAAGCAAGGTTCTGGGCATCAGATGCTTATGGTTTTGCAACATATTTCTTGATGTATTATAGTAATCCATTGTCATCCAATACTGCCTCCATGTGATCCTTCCATGCGATGAAATTAGAGCTGCCTTCCAAGGCATACTCTAGGATCAGCTCGTTGAAGGTCATCTTCTCAACTATGAAGATATCTTTCTACACTAAACTGAAAAATTCAAGCCTCTTGAGAAACAACTTCAAAATTCTTTCTCTAATGTCAATCTTGCTCTGATACCATGTATAAACTATGATGTACATTTGCAACTTCTCATGAAATTTTAATCAAAATTACAAGACACAAACCTACTCTACTTCTCAACAGAATTCAGTTCACAATTTAGAACATCAATTACAAACATGAAATGAGAAATAACACACATGCATACAATATTTTTTCCCGGGGAAAGAATGTGCTAAAAATCCCAATGCTTGCTTGCATTAATATAATGAATAGAGATGTATTAGACTTGATTTTCTTAATTGAGCAAAACCTACAAGTGAATGACCTATCTCTCTACTCATTGAGAAGCTATGACCCAGACTTAGTCAATTTTTAATTCTTCTTGAGCTCCTATTTCCTTGCATAATTCCTTGAGAAATTAGGCCCCTTTTATTTAGGAAATTCCTCCAAAATGGATTGTGCAATTCCCAAGGTTGATCATCTGACTGCATGCAACATCTGTACACTCAAGACTAGTCTACAATTGATGTTACACTACCTTAGAAACTCCACCACAGCTGGGGAACTTGAATTCACTACATGCACTAGCTATTTTTGGGTTTATTGATCAATTAACTAGATGATCACTTAGTTAGACTGAAGTCCCACTACACAAATGACCTTCCAGTAGTTCCTCCAATAGTTAGAACTAGTTTAACTGAAAACAACTTAAATAACTGACCTTTATTACTACAAATTAGAAATCACACATGCTTAACTGAACTCTAACTCTTCTAACGCGTATTTACTAAGTAAATTAGGCGACACAAGCCATGTCACACAATTTAACTGCATCCAAGTTGTTTGCTGATGTGGAAATTCAATTTTTCTCAATTTAATCAAGGCAAAATCAAATTGAGAATTTTTGGCTGCATTTTTCAATAGTTATATATTTGATACATAGGCTAATCTCAACCCGTTTCTAAGAACCTACACCCCCCGCCTTTCGGCCTCCCTCCAAGGCTTTAATTGCACAAGTCCAAATTCATTTGAGGAAGAGATTTCTTGTCATAGGTTTGAATCTTTCTGAGGAAAAGTTCCATGTTGCAGGTATGAATCTTTTGAGGTAGAGGTTTCTTGTTGCAAGTCCAAATCCCTATGTGATAGACTCAAATTAGCCCTTCTTGAGGCTTTATTTAGACCCTTGAAGTAGACTCCTGAAGTCTCTTCTATAGTTTTCTTAGAGGCCAAATTCCCCCCGCCCCCCGCCTCCTTAGGATATATATTTGTTCTAGGTTTGGGTTATGAGATATCTCTTAGCCTCCTTTTCATCCTATCCTTCTGTGAGTATCTCAGGGTGTTTTAAAGAAAATCCAAGACTTGTTTAAGGTCACGATTGAGGCATTCATTCATAAGTTTTGATGACTAATTTAAGGACATGTTAAAGGCAGATCCAATGACATATTTCTGATGGTCTAACTTGAGCTTAAGGACGAGTCTAATATAATTTCATGGACATTGATACAATAAGTCTTAAGCAATCCTTTGAGAAGACTTTCATATTTGTCTTGTAGCAGGCCTTGATATATGTTTATAGAAGTTTTGAAGTAGTTGTTTGGAGAAGCCTTAAAGTATCCCCTCCCCCCACTTGATGAATTTGTGGAGTAGGTTTGACAAAGTTTTGAAGTTGGAGAAAATCTTCAAGAACTTGTAAAGAAAATCAGAGGCAAGGTAAGGACATTTGTATTCATGATCCAAGGTATGCATTTTATTTTTGAACTAACTACAAATTTCATATTGGATATGACAAAGGGACAAAACAAAATTTGTTTGAATGTTGTTATAATTGGGTCATTGTCCATGGTACGAGAGCCCAAAAGGATTTTATTTTATCTTTTATTTTATAGGGTGGCAGGGTGGTGCTAAGGAAGGAAGGAAGTATTTTCCTTCAAGAGGTTGCTCCTCCTTTTAGTAGGAGCCGATAAATCTTGGGGTTGTATGCCCTCTAGTTTTAGTTGGTAATACAAAAGTTGTAACTTCCCTTGTAT
>APFE031064486.1:27713-53511 GCA_000404065.3 Pinus taeda
GGTGATGGTTAAGGCCCTTTCCATTATTTTTCATATGGAAACATTTTAATAGACTAACCCAAAGTCTAAACCTTTCATATCCTTTCCATCGGAACCCCTTCACTTCTATCGAGACTCTATCACCGCACATATACCTTTGTTAACTTTTAATTAACCCTTAAGTCTGCATATATACTTAAACCCCATTTATAAGTGGACTTACACATAAAATCCTCCTATCGGAGCTTAATCCTTTATAACTTGTTTACAAAGGAAATATACACATAAACATACCTTTTTTCCTTTATACACCCTCTGCACACTTATCGATAAATGCCTTTATCGCAATCGGTCATCGCAGTTACCATAGTCACACTACATATACGCTTTTATCACCCCTCTGACTCCAATATGTGACTATCGGAACGTTTAAACATTTCTTAAGCCTTAAAAGACTCGGCCACAACACTTTACCAAATACCAAGGAAATACATTAAACTTCTGCCCTGAACCATATAAGTGGAACTCAAAATCTTATACACCCACGTTCATATGTCATCAGGTCCGCCCTTCCATATCAAAACTTTCGTTGCATTTCTCCTCCTCTGATACCTAATCACCGAAGCCTCCGATCAAATCTTGACTTTGCATTGTATCCTCTGATCCAACAGTTGACATTACTCTCGACGTTTAAACTTGTGCGCCTATTCTCCACCGTCGATCTGCACCCAACAGATCTGACGGCCGTCGTTAATATCGGGTAGATAACAAGCGCGAGGATTAACCACCCGATAAAGTGGTTTCCTCTCTCCTCTCGCTGCCACACGTCGTTTAATGAGTGGAATCAATGCTAGCCCTTCAATACCACTTGCAATTTTGATGTCGCCCGAAATCCACTTTCACTATCACAAAACCACATTCCTCACGAATTAAGTTGTGACTTAATCCTAGTCGTTGATCTTCAAGATCCGACGGCTACTATGCATCGTTTCTTCACTTCTTGATTATCTCTTTACTTGGTTTTAATGCCACTTTTCAATGTTTCTCTGTGGTTTCTGGTTTCTTCAAAGGTTTTGCCCTTTTTTCTCTTCCACTACTCCATTTACTCCCGAACTCGATTTCTGCATCTTTCTTCAATCATTGTCCCTTTAAAGATCTACTTTGATACTTCAAATGGATTCAAAGATCCATTACACTTCTCTGTCTCGCTTGCCTCTTTGCGTGCACTGTACTTTGCCTGCAGGAATATATATATTATGCAATTCTCTAATATACACATAATTTATGAGTCAACACTCGAATCACACTTCTACGCACTCAGAATCGAATTCTCTATGTATAAATACATTAAAAAATTATTACATATTGAGTCTCTATCTCTCTGGCCTGATCTTCTAATCAATGGCCTCTGTTCAATATCTGCCCGTATGCTTACAAACACTCCAATCTGCTATCTGTCTACCCTATCCAATCTCTCCAACCTCTGTCTATTCCTTTTAGGCTTACATTTATACAAAGGGATTCTAAAACCAATTTCTAGTTTAGATCCATAAACTCCTCAACAAATTCCTAAAATCTCTTCCTCATCCCTAAGTATCCTCTCTAGTCCATAAAATCATGAACTGACTCCTAATCTAAGATTTACAATCAATTCTCAATCCTCTCATCACTCAACTATCCTAAATCTCTCATGTTCTCCTACATTCGAGAACATTTACAATTATGCCTCACAATATTGAATTAATTCCTATTCTCATTAAAATCACTCAAAACATTAAATAATTACATAAATCCAATACTTAGGAAACCAACTTCCTTGAAACACAAGACCCCCTCCCTATGTCTACTAGAATACAATGATAATGTTGAGTTGAATTCTCCTACATCATCATGTATCTGGTTTGGTTTGCTTATTACTTGCTGATCACACATTCATATGCTAGTTATTATTTGTTAAGATGCTCATGTTATGTATCAGTTAATGATATTAATGAAAAGAAATTTAATTTCCATGTATAGACTAAACTGATTTAGCCCCCCTCTTAGTTTAGTCAGGTTTTCAACAACAAGTTCTTCAGACGAACCCTGATCTGCTTGACCTATCTTGTGGCTATGTGTCTCAGGAATGCTTTTTGTTTGCTGAAGATCACATCATAACCACGGTCTTCCAAAATTGCTACAGAGACGAGATTTTTCTTTAGGCCTGGAATGAACATGACATCCTTGAGCCTGAGAGGGGATCTTGACTCCCTTTGAAAGGTGACTGTACCAACCCTGGTCATGTTGTACCTTCCTTCGTCCCCGAGATCTATGTGAATCTGCAAATATTTCTCCTCCAGGTCATTAAAAAATTCTCTACACTCTGTCATGTGGAACGATGCACCTAAATCCAAGTACCACACACTCCCCATTAGTGTGTTGGCCATACATGCGATAAGGGTAAATTCAAGCTTGAACTGTGAAGCCAAGGCTTCACTTTTTTCTCCTATTGAGGTCTTCTTGCTTGCCTTTTTGTGTGGATACTTTGTGGCATTGTTCCAAAATTCATGACAATGGAATCATTTAATTTTGGACAAATATTTCTTCTTTCCCCCTTGGCTGAATTCTGGTTTGGATTGAGATTTCTTCCCTTTCCCTTCTTTCCCTTTCGAACCAATGCATTTTTTTCTTCATCCTCACCCTTGGATGAAGTCCCATCTTTGGTATTCCACCTTATTTCCTCTTGTACCAAATCATACAACAAGTGTTCCCAATTTGGTAGTTTCTCCCTCTTGTTCACCAAATCTTGGTAGCTAAGCTAGCTCTTGGGAAGGCCTAGAAGGGTTAGGCTTACCAAGACATCTTCTGCAACATTAACACCAACCCCACCAATTTCATCATGAAATTGTGTGAACTTGTTCAGATATTGCGGAATAATGTAATTCTTCTACATCTTGATATTTTGATGTTTATCCTTGAGCTCTAGCTTCCTGTCGCCACTACTATTCTTGAACAATTTTTTCAGTGCTTTCCACATTGTGAATGAAGTTTCTTTCCCGTGGATATTTGAGACAATGTGATCCTGTACTAATTCCAAGATTATTCTCCTCACCTTAGCAACATATTTCTTCCATTAAGCAAGGTTCTGGGCATCAGATGCTTATGGTTTTGCAACATATTTCTTGATGTATTATAGTAATCCATTGTCATCCAATACTGCCTCCATGTGATCCTTCCATGCGATGAAATTAGAGCTGCCTTCCAAGGCATACTCTAGGATCAGCTCGTTGAAGGTCATCTTCTCAACTATGAAGATATCTTTCTACACTAAACTGAAAAATTCAAGCCTCTTGAGAAACAACTTCAAAATTCTTTCTCTAATGTCAATCTTGCTCTGATACCATGTATAAACTATGATGTACATTTGCAACTTCTCATGAAATTTTAATCAAAATTACAAGACACAAACCTACTCTACTTCTCAACAGAATTCAGTTCACAATTTAGAACATCAATTACAAACATGAAATGAGAAATAACACACATGCATACAATATTTTTTCCCGGGGAAAGAATGTGCTAAAAATCCCAATGCTTGCTTGCATTAATATAATGAATAGAGATGTATTAGACTTGATTTTCTTAATTGAGCAAAACCTACAAGTGAATGACCTATCTCTCTACTCATTGAGAAGCTATGACCCAGACTTAGTCAATTTTTAATTCTTCTTGAGCTCCTATTTCCTTGCATAATTCCTTGAGAAATTAGGCCCCTTTTATTTAGGAAATTCCTCCAAAATGGATTGTGCAATTCCCAAGGTTGATCATCTGACTGCATGCAACATCTGTACACTCAAGACTAGTCTACAATTGATGTTACACTACCTTAGAAACTCCACCACAGCTGGGGAACTTGAATTCACTACATGCACTAGCTATTTTTGGGTTTATTGATCAATTAACTAGATGATCACTTAGTTAGACTGAAGTCCCACTACACAAATGACCTTCCAGTAGTTCCTCCAATAGTTAGAACTAGTTTAACTGAAAACAACTTAAATAACTGACCTTTATTACTACAAATTAGAAATCACACATGCTTAACTGAACTCTAACTCTTCTAACGCGTATTTACTAAGTAAATTAGGCGACACAAGCCATGTCACACAATTTAACTGCATCCAAGTTGTTTGCTGATGTGGAAATTCAATTTTTCTCAATTTAATCAAGGCAAAATCAAATTGAGAATTTTTGGCTGCATTTTTCAATAGTTATATATTTGATACATAGGCTAATCTCAACCCGTTTCTAAGAACCTACACCCCCCGCCTTTCGGCCTCCCTCCAAGGCTTTAATTGCACAAGTCCAAATTCATTTGAGGAAGAGATTTCTTGTCATAGGTTTGAATCTTTCTGAGGAAAAGTTCCATGTTGCAGGTATGAATCTTTTGAGGTAGAGGTTTCTTGTTGCAAGTCCAAATCCCTATGTGATAGACTCAAATTAGCCCTTCTTGAGGCTTTATTTAGACCCTTGAAGTAGACTCCTGAAGTCTCTTCTATAGTTTTCTTAGAGGCCAAATTCCCCCCGCCCCCCGCCTCCTTAGGATATATATTTGTTCTAGGTTTGGGTTATGAGATATCTCTTAGCCTCCTTTTCATCCTATCCTTCTGTGAGTATCTCAGGGTGTTTTAAAGAAAATCCAAGACTTGTTTAAGGTCACGATTGAGGCATTCATTCATAAGTTTTGATGACTAATTTAAGGACATGTTAAAGGCAGATCCAATGACATATTTCTGATGGTCTAACTTGAGCTTAAGGACGAGTCTAATATAATTTCATGGACATTGATACAATAAGTCTTAAGCAATCCTTTGAGAAGACTTTCATATTTGTCTTGTAGCAGGCCTTGATATATGTTTATAGAAGTTTTGAAGTAGTTGTTTGGAGAAGCCTTAAAGTATCCCCTCCCCCCACTTGATGAATTTGTGGAGTAGGTTTGACAAAGTTTTGAAGTTGGAGAAAATCTTCAAGAACTTGTAAAGAAAATCAGAGGCAAGGTAAGGACATTTGTATTCATGATCCAAGGTATGCATTTTATTTTTGAACTAACTACAAATTTCATATTGGATATGACAAAGGGACAAAACAAAATTTGTTTGAATGTTGTTATAATTGGGTCATTGTCCATGGTACGAGAGCCCAAAAGGATTTTATTTTATCTTTTATTTTATAGGGTGGCAGGGTGGTGCTAAGGAAGGAAGGAAGTATTTTCCTTCAAGAGGTTGCTCCTCCTTTTAGTAGGAGCCGATAAATCTTGGGGTTGTATGCCCTCTAGTTTTAGTTGGTAATACAAAAGTTGTAACTTCCCTTGTATAATATATATATATATATATATTATATAATATATATATATATATATATAGATATATAGTACAGGGAAGCTACAACTTCCTTATTTACCAACTACAACTTCCATATAGTTCCTTTGATGCGATGTTATAGGTTAATGCTTTTGATACTAAATTGTAAAGAAAAGTGAAATATTGAATCACCCCTCCCCCACCCCTCCTAAGTATTTTCAAAAATTGTATCAGAGAAAGTTACCTTCTAACATTCTGATCACTGGAGGGAAGATCGTGAAAAAATATGGATCATAAGGAAGGAATCTCTTCAAGGACAGTTTCAATGTTTTATGGAAATGGTTATCCACTATGGAGCAGTTGCATGGAGACCTACTTAAAGGCATTAGGAGTGGATGTTTGGCTCTCCATCGTAAATGGCTACAAAGTTCCTAAAAATCCTCCAAATGATCCAGGCGGGAACAAGTTTAGTTGCAATTCAAAATCTCTTCATGTCATCATAGGTGGATTTTCAAGAACCATTGAATCCAAGGTGATGTCCTGAACCACAAGCAAAGAAGTTTGGGAGAAAATTAAAACTCTATATGAATATGATGATAATTTCAAGCATTTCAAACTTAAAAAATATAGAGCTCATTTTGAAAACCCGAAAATGGATGAAAATGAAGATATTGCGACTTATTTGCTAAGAGTAGATGAAGTTGTAAACTCCATAAGAGGATTAGGATAATAACTTAAAGATCCCTTGATTGTACATAAGGTCCTAAGATCGATTCCCTTGAAATATGATGCCAAGGTATTTTCCATAGAAGAAACCAAGGACTTGACCAAGATGACAATGGAACAATTACATAGCACTCTTACATTATACAAAATTAGAATAGATATAGAAGGCATAAAGTCAAAAAAAGAAGCAACGTTTAAAGCCACGCAGAAGACAAGAAACAAATATCTCAAGCTAGAAGACACATAAGGCGATGAATTAGATATAGAAGTTGCAAACTTCATCAAGAAGTTCAAAAGAGGAACCAGAAAAAATAAAGTTAAGTTACCTTTTAAATTTTTTGATTGTGGCAGAATAGGTCATTATGCTAAGAGATGTCATTTTAAGGAAAAGAAAAGCTTCCATAGGAAAAATCATTATTCTAAAGAAGATAGTAGTTCTTTAGATAAAGTGACACTGAAGAAGGGGATGCAAGAGAAGCTCTGTTCATAAACTAAGAAAATTAAGATAATGATCATGATGATGAAGAGGAAAACGATTCAGATGATGAAGATCCAAATATAAGAATAGATTATTTCTGGAGACCTGAAAATATTTAGAGACCAAATAGGAAGATGAATATCTTCAAGAAAAATTGAAGAATAGTGAAAATGAAAATGCCAAGCTCAAAAATAAAAACATAGAACTGAGAAACCTACTTGAAAAGCATGATGAAGAGAATATCACTTTAAAGGGCCATCGTGAATAAGAAAATAGAATTGAGGAAGTGATGAAGACCTAGATGAATAAGAAAGAAGAAGAGTGTAAGAAACTTGAAGAGGAAGTTGTAACTCACTAGCTAAAGTTGATAAGATTAACAAGAACTTGAACAACTCGCTAGTTATGCATAACATTCTTAGCTATCAATAATATCTTGGTGATAAAACAAGACCTATTTATGAAGGCACATCTAAAAGCAAGGAGGACACAAGCTCCAAGCCTTTAAAGGAGAATCTAGAAATATTGTTGCTTCAAGAAGTTTTGTTGATGTTCCCAAGAACATCCATCACAAAGATGGTTAGAAATATATTGAACCTCCTCCAAGGAAAGAAACTTTAGAAAATCATCCTAATCTCCCATGTATGAAAATATCTTTCATGGTCGTTGTTACCCTTGCAGAAATTTTGGGCATAAAGAAATTCATTTTAAAATAAATATACAATATACATTTATGCAAGGAGCAGGAATGATTATGGGTTTAGACCTATAAATCTCCATGGAAACTACAATCCCTTTGAACCACTAATGAATCAAAACATTTTATGCTACAAGTGCAATAATCTTGGTCATAAGGCACATGATTGTAGGATTGTGAAAGAGAATGTTCCAATCATGTAGACAAAGAAGCCAACTATGACATGGGAGAAGAAAATGAAGGAAAATTGCCATCTAGCATTGATCGTTGAAGATAAAGAAGATGAATGATACATAGACAGTGTATGTTCGACACGTATTACTAGAGATCAAAACAAATTTATCAGCCTAAAAGAAAAAAGAAGCAATGTCGCATTTGGAGATAACTTTTATGTCAAGATACTTGGAAAAGGTGTAGCAAGCATTGGAACAAACATATGAAGGCACACAATATTTTTCTAGTTAAGGGTTTGAAGCACAATCTCTTGAGTGTTGTCCAGATGTGTGATCAAGGGTATAATCCATAGTTTAACTCTCAAAAATGTGAAATCTGAGAAGAAGACTCAGGACGATTGGTTACAACATCCATAATAAGACCAAACAACATATATGTTCTAGACCAAGCAAAGCAGAAGAAAATTGTAGCTAAGAAAAAGAGTTGTAAGGATGAAACAGAAGTGAAGGATAAGAAGAAGGAAGTCCTTTTGAGTGCCATATGTTTAGGGGGAGAAACCCTAAAGACATAAGTCAAACCTTCCCATTTATGTCAAAGGGGGAGAGAAAATGCAGTGCAACACGAAGATGAAGGAAGTGAAGTATGGAGACAATGGGAGCATGATGACAGGGGGAGCATGAGTGTTGACATCAATGAAAAAGGGGGAGATTGTAGGAAGAATTTGACATTGATGTCAAAGGGTGAATGGGCTAGCATTTGTTTGATGATTTGCGTGAACATTTTGGATGCAAAGATACTCTAGATTAGTAGCCCTTGTCAAACCATTTTGTTTGATAGGTGGCACATCCTATGGGTCCTCTTGATTGGAGAGATATTGAATGTTGATGCCCCAAATATAGGTTTAGCACCAACACCTTTGCCCCAAAGGGTTATGACCTTAAAACTTGATTGTTGCACCTAAAGAAGGTCAAAATCATAATTTAATTAGCCTAAAATCAGGTGTCCTAATTAGCCTTCAAATGAGAGCCTATGAAATAGAAATAAATTATTTTTTTAAAGCGTTCAAAATTCCCTGTCATAGGTTAGCTTGACATAATTTCCTTTTGGAAATATTTTATGTATTTGTGTGGCAAAAATCATAGGTCAACTCCATCAAAAAGTGGTGTCTGTTAGGACCCAATTTAGGGCTTCCTCCAACACTATATATTACCCAATCGTGGAACTCAAAATGGAAATAATGACAAGCAACTTATGATTACGAAACTTATTGAAGATTATACGAGGATTTGGTTGCTTTGAATATCTAAAGAAAGCCAAATTTGGTAATTTATTCTGAGGAAAAAATTTGTGGAGTATTATTCTAGTTTTGTAGTAGATACACAGGCCAATCTCGACCCCTTTCTGAGAAACCTCCCCCCGCCCCCCCCCATCATTCGACCTCCCTTTGAGGCTTTGATTGCACAAGTCCGAATTCATCTAGGGAAGAGGTTTCTTTTCACATGTCTAAATCTTTCTAAGGTAGAATTTCCTTGTTGCAAGTTTGAACCTTCTGAGGCAAAGGTTTCTTGTTGCAAGTTTGAATCCCTATGTGATAGGCTCAAATTAGCCCTTCCTAAGGACTTATTTGGACCCCTAACGCAGACTCCCGAGGCCTCTTTTATGCCTATCTTAGAGGCCAAATTTCGCTCCTGGCCCCCCTCCCACCCCCACCCTTAGGATATATCTCTATTCGAGGTTTGGATTTTGAGATAACTCTTTAGTCTCCTTTTCAGCCTGTCCTTCTATGAGAATCTCAGCGTGTTTTAAAACAAATCCAAGATTTGTTTAAGGTCATGAATGAGGCATTCATTCATAAGTTTTGAAATTTGATTTAAGGACAAATTAAAGGTAGATCCAAAAGCATATTTTTTATGATCTAACCCGATCTTAGGGATGAGTCTAATACAATTTCAAGGAAATTGTTGCAAGAAGTCTAAAGCGTTCCTCTGAGTAGACTTGCGTATTCTAGAAGACCTTGATATCTATTTGTAGACATTTTGAAGAAATTGTTTGGAGAAGCCTTGAAGCAACCCCCCTAATGAAGTTGTGGAGTAGGCTTGACATAATTTTGGAGATGGAGAAAACCTTAAGAAGTTGTAAAGAAAATCAAAGGCATAGTAAGGGAATTTGTATTAATGATATGAGGTATGCATTTTATTGTTGAATTGTCTACAAATTTCATATTGGATATGACAAAGGAACATAATTGAAGTTGTTCGAATGTTGTTGTAATTAGGTCATTGTCCCTAGCATGGGATCCAAAAAAGAATTTATTTTATATTTTATTCTATAGGGTGAGAGGGTGGCACTAGGGAAGGATAAGTGAATATTGATTCACTTCCCCCCCTCTCAGTATTTCCAACAATATTGAGTTTATTTATCTATGTAATTGATTATTACTGAATTTCATTTATTTATTTCTATTATTTATAATTTGGATTAGGTTGCATTCATTTATGTTATTGCATAAATGTGTTTAACACAATGATCATATTTGTTAGTTGGAGTAGAAGGAAATATCATCTTGGAAATGATTAGTCTTTCATTCATCTTTTCCTTTGTGATTTAATTCTTTCCTATGTGGCTTGTTCCGCCTGTGATGGGGGTTACACCACTAAGCCTCCTAGGCTCACTAGACTAGGTAGAAATGTGCCATTGTTTTCCTACACAAGTATATCCTTATTTCTACCCATGTTTTGGGTTACAATAATAAGCTTCCTAAATCCACTAGGTAAAAGTGTGTTATTTCAATTTTGCAAGCATATTTCTTTCAATTCCAACATGTGTGTTCCTTTTTTGTGGATGATGAAAGGTGTTAGTGCACTAAGTTGAATTTGTAAATCAACCTTAATCCTACATTAATATGTCAAATTGGGAGTATTTCAAGGTTGTAAGCAGTCTCTATGCGATAACAATCAAAGATATAAATGCAGGTAATTAATCCTAACTAATCGTTGTAAAAATAAACAATCACTTAACAACTCATTAACTCTTGGAAATGCAGAACAATAATTATTCTATAATTCGAAATCGGAAAGATAATTCACTTGCAAACTATTTTCAAACAAAGATCTCAATCCAATGTCCTAATACAAGAGAGGAAACCAACATAAATAATCAATTCCACACGCATTAAAGGAGACTATTCAAGTCATACTAATTACGAAGGATATTCAAAGCCATAAGTAATTGCAGAAAGCATATACTAAGAGGGAACATCAATCATATACAAAATTACTTTCTGTAAATAAAAAAAATATTAAATGAGCTATATGATTTACTCTAACTCAACCTAGAGAAGAAACAACAACGTAAATCTTCACAATAAAATGTAAATAGCGTAATACAAGGAGCAGTGGATCTTCCAGCAACCAGGCCCAAAGCCTCTATAAGAAAACTGCTATCGAAAATCAATACACGAATTTAATGGAAAACTTCGAGTCTTTCATGAACTGTCAAAAGAATTACAAAATCACTTTGACTCCTTAAAGTTCAATTTGCATTTGCAGTCTTGCTGGAATTTTACAAATTACATAGTTACAAAGCTACTTTCATTTTGATTTAGTAGTGTTATATATTCTATGAACTACTAGCAAAATTAGAGCTTATCTCGAGGATCATAAGATCCTTAGGATTGCTTAGCTAAATAATCAGATTTTCACATCAATCTCATATTTTTCCTCTGCCTTTAGCGTGGTTCACACAGTTGTAAGCAACGACATCTCCGTTTCTTGGCATTGTCGTCTTATTCGAAAGGAACAACAGTTGTCCAATCCAGTCAACCTGCATAAACAAGCAAAAACTTAGGCTTTTGATACTAAAAACATGTAATTTGTCCAACACTACTTTCTATTTTCTTTTCATGGTCTTTCTTCAAGAATGTGCTCAAGACGAGAGTAAATTCATGGAAAACCATATGATTAATTAAGAAAATGAGGAGGAAAAACATACCTTTTTCATGAACCAACAAAAGGTACATGAGTGGCCCATCCCGTTTGCAAGTGTGTTTACTTTCTTGCAATAGTGTTTATTTTCCCACAAGTAGCTTTGGTCACTTTACCTCTGAATTTGTAGAACCATTCCACGTTTCTGAATTGTCTCATACTCCCTCTCCAAAATTATCCATTGATACTATAACTACAAAAAAAACCAATATAATTAGAAAGTGTGTTGTACATATACAGTGCATGGAAACTTGAAAGTTCCATGCAAACCTAAGGTGGAAATTAAATGCACATTCTTTTGGTTGTCATTCTAAAGAAATTAAGAAGGTAATTAAAATGTTTGCCATTTCTCTTTCTAGGAAGAGAAAAATGCAAGTATCCTAAACTTTGAAAATGAGGTTGTGGGATAGCACAACAAAGGATTTAGATATTTACGACCCTCTTGTCAAATAAAAATAGTCATGCCTACATAATAGTATTGTATTGATATCAAACTCTATTGGGATCCCCATTCATAGGTTTGAGGAAAGATCTTGATTGGATTCTCAAATAGTTGCATAAAAAATATATGTTGATTCCCCCTTGAAATTCATCTTGACCGAACAAAGGCTAATTCCTTGGGACCAAATATATTGTTTAAAGGGGTTCATATATAGAACATCTTGATATAATACTTCGAGTGGGAGAAAAACTCAAGGAAAACATACTTGAAATGTTATGTGGCACAAGTTTCAAATGTATTGACTACTATGCTCTTTCTATATCATAAGAAAATTATATAAAGGAATAACTTAGAGAAATTATTTTTGTAAGAATCATGTCATTTGGAATTAGGTTTTCATGGGAATTTTGGAAACACAAGTTACCTATGACCATGAGGTTACAAGTTTTGATATCAATTTGAATATGTAAAATAATGTTTTTCTACTCAAGAGTCCAGACCATATATAAAATGATAACATCTCTCTGTTTCAAGTCCTTTTGGAATCAACTATTTTTTTATACATTGATATTGTGTTGGTCCAACTTATATTGGTTAGAGCTAATGCATTCAATAGATGAAAGTGTTATGTAAATAAAACTATGCTATTGAATTCAAGTGGGCTCAAACAAAAAAGCATGTGTGATAGATCTATGCAATCTTTTAATATTTTAAGCATGGTATCTTTCTCTGCAAAATCAAAATAGTATATATATATTTTTTAAAGAGTTCAAGTTTGCTTTCTACTCCTTTATTTTGCATTTGACAAGCAAGATTTAAGTCATTTGTTATGAATATAGTTTTACAGGAAAAGATAAGTCAAGACGACATTGAATGAAGTTGGTAGAAAACCCAATGTTGATAAGGTTTCCTTCTTATCCATTACACGCAATATGTTTAGCTAATATAATTCACAAAGAACACAATTTAAAAGGTTTATGGTATCAATATTTTAAAGGAAAATATTAGAATTAATGGACTAGAGCTATTTCAAGGTAGAGTAGTTAAAAAACGAGCTTATTTTATTGCAATCCCTAGATATCATTACACTATCTTTGCTATACTTCAACAATGAATTGAGTTAGATGAAAAAATGAAAGGCTATAAAAAATGAATGTGTAACAAATTCAAAGCTAGGAAGGTTTCTACAAAGTTGTTGTGGTAGGATTGATTTTATTGTTTTTTAAAGGTAAAAAAACTAGAATAGGTCTTCTTTTTCATTATTTTCTAGTTGCTAAAATGAAATTATAATACGAGTTAAGTAATTTCCAACAATATAGATAAGAAACAAATAATGAACAACTACTAGACAATGGAACTTAGACATCTAAATTTTAAAATACATGCGCACTTCAAACATGATTTAGAAGTCCCCTTCTTGGCACAAAGCATTTCTTCTATGAGTTGAAACAACTAGGTATTTGGGAACATGCATTCACAAGCACTTTTCTCCCCAATCAATTGTGTTGTTATGTGGGCAGTTCCCCCATGTGGGGGCATTAAGACAAAGTACTAGAATAGGTTCTTTCATAACACTAAATAATGATCCAAAAAGGACCAATAGGAAACTAATTATTAACAAAACAACACAACAAGGTTTGAATGCAAATAAGACCTCTGCAAGGTCACATAGTTGAAACTAGTGGAGAGGCTACCAAAAAAATATTAACTCCTCTAGCCCACAAGTTGTACTATGAATCAAAAAATTTGACCTTTACTGTATGGAGTAAAATGAAGCCACCAATAACTACTACAATCTTCTCCACCTCTAATTTTGGTGCTTTGACATTCAACTAGGAATGTGGATTAGTACCTCTCGCTTGAAGGTTATCATATTTCCACACCTCATATACCACTATTGATAATATTCAACAAGTATCAAACATGACAACTAATGTAACATAATAACTCACAACCTCTTTTTCCTTTCCAACGCTTTCAACTAAGGTTTCCCAGGGGTCACTAATTCTTAGGAAAAATATAACATAATTTGAATGACTAGTAATGGCACAAGCTTTTGATCTATACATTGTTGTCAATATTCCACCAAAACAGTTCATGAGAACATATTTGTGCAATTTCCATGCACCCCAGGTCTTTTCTATGCCTTAGCTAGGAACATAAACACATTGAAGATACCCAACTTTAAACAACTTTGCACAATGGAATATAACAACAATGAGATAAATAACAATACACAAGATTTTGGCCCAAATCATGTTCCTTATTAGTCCTTTAATAAGAAAACCATAGGTGTTATATGGAATTTGCATCTACAGATAAACACATTTTCCCTAGGTGGGTAGCTACACCTAGAACAACAGAAAGAAAGTAGTTTAACCTTTTCCTATAGTAGAAAGATGAGATGATGGAACTTACTTGTAGTCTTTCACTTCCTTAATCCCCTTTGAATCACTCGCGTCGCTCCCACTTGAACTAAACCCACTCAATTGGTACCTGTATCAAGAGAAACAAAAACAACAAATGATCAAAGCATACATGATCTAGCTACTATAATCCAATGGAATCGAAGACATTGAAACACATAATCATCATAGATATGAACAATAATATGAGAAAAGGAATAAAATCTTTATTAATGTAGAAGGAAGAGTATCACCCAATACAGTTCGATCTTGTGCACTCCTCCAGCTTTAGTCCAACCCTTGTCACACCAAAAGCGCACCAATCCAGTAGCATAACATTCCTTGATATGAACTCAAATCTCAAATCAACAGTATTTCCTTACAATCTTTAGATTCTAGCCCCCTGATCACTATGATGAGTGCTCAATTTATAGGGAAATGGAGGTGGTTTTGTCATAAATGAGGGTATTGAATGGTCTTCCAAACTTGGAGTTAGTCTCCATGGAGCAAGGGATGAGAGGATAGGAGGTTAATTGATCCTTAGCCTATCCAAATTCGAGCTCATAGGAGGAGATAAGAGATGGGATCCTTATAGAATGATATATAATCAAGGAATATTCCCAGAACCCTATGCAAATTTTTCTCAATCTCGCCCAACACAGGTCAAAGAGGGCCTAAGTGCACTACAGTGCAGGCCAGAATGGGCCTGCCTTCTCTGCAATGCAGTTACCCTTGACCAAGGTTGTGCTGGTGTCCCAAGGAGGCACTTCAGCAAGGCTTCAGGCTAGGAAAAATTTCATGGACGGAAGCATTCATTGTAATGACTTGTCTATGGCATGTAACAACTAAATTAGGGTTTGATGAGCCCTAATTGTACTAATCTAAATGTCGGGAGTGATGTGCCCAAATATACCTGTAACAGTGGGGCTCCCATACAAAGAATCATGGCCCTTTACAACCCCTCTATAAATACCAAATACAATACAAAATACAAGACTAATACAACTAGGGCTAAGGCATAGTCCATCAACTTCTCATCTTCTAACATACAAATACAGTCAACTATCCTTTTCCTACATAAACACAACCAACAAATTCCTCAACTCACTTGGGCTGGTTCCTTTGGCGCACAGACTTCAGTTACACTTATCGTAGCCTCCTTCCTTCATTGCTACAATATTCTTTTGTCCATAGGGTCAACTCTTTTAGACATTTTTCCAATAGTTGTTCTTGCTATCGTCCCTACCAGTCCTTTGGTAGGCTTACTCAGCCTCAGTTCAACCCTATGCTAGCTCTCCTTTCCCAGTACAACCCTCAGTCTACTTGTCTTAAACAATGGTTTCTTATTTCTTACCTTAGCGAGCTATTACAAAAGCCCAGAACTCCACGTGGCCTCCTTTATATCCCCTTCCAGACATTTGCTAGGTCTTTTCCCACTCAACCTTGCTTATCTAGGATGTAGTTAGTCTCCTTGATTAACCTTATGGATAACCACTTGACTACCCTCAACCTACCTACATTCACCAGTGGGCTACTCCTTTAGTCCTATTGTAATCCTCTGCCTCTTGTTTTCCACCTCTTATTTTTCTATAGCACCTTCGGCCTCTTTTAGACCACCTCTGGCCTTCTATAACCCTCGACCTTCTGTGGCCCGCGACCCTTTTCTTCTTTGTCCAAACCAAGAAACAAACTAGACTCTTTATTGCAAGTAGAACCTTAACTCAACCTCCTCTAGCAGAATGTGACTCCTCTAGGTTGTCTAGGCTAAGTCATTTTAGCCTCGTCTCTCACAAGTGAATTCCTTCTCACTTGTGCCATTAGCCTCTCCTTTGGCTTATATTTATACTAGTCAAAGGGGTGTAAAACCCCAAGGGTCATGTCTCTCGGCTTTGCTGGCCAACCGAAGCCATAAGACTCAAAATTAAATTAATTTTATCTAAATTAATTTTCTTATGTTTCAAGCCCACTCCTTTAGGTCCAGAACTCTAAAATCAAAACGAAAAAGGCCATAAGGGCTTTTCCACTCGAAAATAATTTCCAAGCTACCAAATTTCAAGTCTCCCTCTTAATGAGGAAGGTATTTCCACCACTACCTAGTGGCCCTACCTCTGAATATGATCTACAACCATGTCCTTCTGGAATACCTAAATATTTGAAGACACCATCCTCATAGAAATATCTAGCTCCATGAATTTCATTGCATGTGCCATGTCTTCCTTTGCATGATCATAAATTTCCTTGCATGGATCATGGATGTCCTTACATGCACTGTGACTTTCCTTGCATGGTCTATAACATTCCTTGCCTACACCATGAATGTCCTCACATGGTCTGTTACTTTCCTTTCATGGCCTAAAAGACTCTACTCTCTCACTTGAACTTGAAGGTTGGGATTCCACTTAGTGGATGAATGTCTTTCTCATTCTCCCTCTAAATCCAGGCTCCCTTTGAGCCTACATAACCTCCTCTTGGCTCACTCTGCTTTCCCTCCTAGAAAGTGCTACAACTGAACTTGTCTCCTTTCAAGGTCAGTCCTCAGTTGTGGTTGAAGACTTGGCGTAGTCCACTCTATACCACTACAACTCAACTCTACAAGTTTTCTCATCCTCCTAGGTTAAATACCTCATAGGCACATGGCTCCATTCTCAGATGTGAAAATCTAGAACCCAATGAAGATAATATCTCACGATCAACCTGTCATCCACACGAAGCTACCTCGTCCATGCCAAAGCACTCCTTGCCAAGGCACACGAAATGTCTCAACATACTTTGACAAGTCAACACAAGTCCATCAACAATGTTAACAACGTGCCACACAACATACTTCTATGCATCAAGTTCCCCACCAATCCACTGAAACTCCCACCCTATATCATCGCCACACCAATCGAGACTGCATCTCCATGTTCTTTGTTGAACCTTCTACTCCATGTCTAGACAACTGTGTGTTGAAACACTATTTCGTCCTACAAAAATCTCACAACTCCCTCATTGAGCTAACACATGTGAACACTCTGATCTAGCTTACCTTCAAAGTAGCTTTGATAATGTGTTGGAATTTCCACACACGCTAGGTTTGGCCTATGTCTTATCTAAGAACGTAAACACACTAAAGATGCCCAACTTTAAACAATGTTACAAAACAAAATATAAAAACAATGATGTCAACAAAAATACATAATATTTTAGCCCAAACTACGTTCCTTATTAGTCCTTTATTAAGAAAAAATTAGGGTTCCCATCCCAAGGATCATGGTCCTTTACAATCCTCGTACAAATTCCAAATATAATACAAAATACAAGTTTGTCCTTTGATTGATATAACTAGGGTTGAGGGCTAGTCCATTAGGCTCTCATCTTCCCACATACAACTACAATCAGTTGTATTTTTCCTACATAAAATAAAACCAACACGATACTCAACTCACCTAGGTTGGTTCCTTTAGCCCAAGGACTTCAGTTCCACTTGTTGTCATTGTTGTAGTCTCCTTCCTTTGTTGTTACAATCTTGTTTTGTCATGCTGCTACAATATTTTTTTTTCCATAGGGTTAGCTCCTTTACATCTCTATCCAATGCTTATTCTTGTTGTCAGCCCTACTAGTCCTTTGGTAGGCCTCTTCAGCCTTTATGAAGCCCTTTGCTAGATCTTCTTTGCTACTACAACCCTTAGTCTATTTATTTTCAATAGTGGTTTCTTCGTTCTTACCTTAGTGAGTTGCTACAGTAGCCTAGAACTCTAAGTGAGCTTGTTTATGTCCCCTAACAAACCTCTAATAGGTATGTTCCCACCTCATCCTTTCTTATCTAGGCTACAACTAATGTCCTTGATTAACCTTGTGGCTAACCACTAACTGTCATTGACCTACCTGCTTGACCAGTGGACTTCTCCTTTAGTCCAATTGTAATCCACAACCTTCTGCTTTCCACTTCTTGTTTTTCTATAGCACCATCGACCTCTTTGAGGCCCGCTTGCTTAGTTTTGTAGTCCTCATCCCTCCTTATGGCCTACAACCCTATTCTTCTTTGTCCAAACCAACAAACAAACATGGCTCCTTGTAGCATGTAGAACCTTAACTCGACCTCCTCTAGTAGAATACGACTCTTGTAGGTTGTGTAGGCTAAGTCCTTTTAGCCTCCTCTTTCACAAGTAAAGTCCTTCTCACTTGTTCCATTAGCCTCCCCTTTGGCTTCTATTTATACTAGTCCAAGGGGTGTAAAACCCCAAGGGTCATGTCTCTTGGTCTTGTTGGCCAACCTGAGCCTACATGCCTCAAAATTAAATTAGGTTTTAAAAAAAAAATCATTTTTTTGTGTTTCAAGCCCACTCCTTTGGGTCCAAAAACCCAAACTCAAAACCACAAGGCCCCCAAGAGATTTTCCACTTGGAAATACCTTCCGAGCTACCAAATTTCAATAATATCTTATCATCTTATGAAATCTTATAATGTGCAAACTAATTTTCCTTTATATCCAAAATTAGTTAATTACTAGCTTTACTTGAATTTATGAAATAACTAAACTAAAAATCAAAAGAAAAAGCACAGGATTACACCATCCACACAAATGAACACAATATTTATCCCAAGAAACCCAAAATGGGAGAAAATCCAACTAGAGGTTAGGCCTATCCTTTTCTCTCTTTGCTTTGGTTATAGAAATGCACATAAAAGGGAGTGTGAACTCACTATGGAGTTACCTTTTGACATCGTGGCATCAATTGAATCTTTCAAAATCCTCCTCTTCCTTTATTATGCTCACAAAACACCACTGGATATTTTTGTTGAGTTATGGAACAAGTATAATGCTAAAGAATGGTACCCCTTCTCCTAGTGGGGTGGTATTTAGGAAAGCCAAATAGCTATCTAGAGTTAGTATTTTGACTTCCTTAACCCTGAATTAGTGATAGGGTTTTGAACATTCTACAATCTTATTGAAATTCAACACATGGATAGTCCCACATATGTGAGTAATGAGGGTTGATGTGGCATACACTCTTACCATGGCGATCAACAAGGTAAGGAATAAATTTCACATATGAGCTTTGATTGAGGTGATTTTTGCACCATAGAAGGGTTTCAAAGTGTTGAAAAACATCAAGGGGGAGGAAGCTAATTTCACAAATGTTCTTCCTTAAAAATGTTATTTGATGCCTCATAATGGCTTTGAATCCAAATTTTCACATTGGGAGCTAACACTAAAATGGGACCTACAAGCCAATTTCTCCAATTTTTCCACCCAAAAGG
The DNA here is from genome assembly GCA_000404065.3 of Pinus taeda. NCBI lineage: Eukaryota > Viridiplantae > Streptophyta > Pinopsida > Pinales > Pinaceae > Pinus > Pinus taeda. The sequence goes on from APFE031064486.1 coordinate 47,178, forward strand.
TATCGAGACAGATGACAAAGTATGATGATCCAATAAAAATTATACCTCCCCATTTAGAGAGGCTTTTTGTCCCCAAAATATTTACTTAATTAAGTGAGGAAAAATTACTTCTACTTTCTCCCTACAGTACCATTTTCCTTTTCCTGGAAATGGTTAGGTATTACCATAAACAAGCTTGTGAACTTCAAACACATAATATTGTTATGAAAATTATGTAGAATTCATTTACATAGTAAATAGCAAATGAAAAACTTAACCGACTATTTAAATGCTTCAAATCTGGATTTTAAAATTATGGTTCTTATGTCAAGAAATGTTGTGTTCCCCAAACCTTGAATTTGGAGAAATAAAGTTCTAGATATAAACTTGAATGTCTTATTTTCTATATTTCATCAAATTAATATCAATTCATTTGATTTGTAATACTCGGAGAGGGATTAAAAGCCTAAATAAATGCATACCTCATTGAGATTTACAGTAGAAAAGCTTTTCTTCATGAGCATAACTAGATTAACAAATTAGATGTGTTTTATGTAGGAAACTATTGTAACTCAGGTTTAATGAGGTGATGTAAGGGAAAACTAATGTGATGCAATTGAAGATCTTAAGGTGGTTTGCTTAATCATGGGCTATAGAGACCTCAAACTCATCACTAGCATGGTTTTTACTTGGGAGTGTGAGCAATTATGTTATGTCCAATGCATGTGCCCATGGACCGTATTCAAAGGGACATCCAAAGCATAAACCATAATTAATTTTATAACTAATAATAATAATAATTAGAATCCGTAATGACCACTTACGGTTGTGGATAAGTTTGAAAGAGCACTAGGTTGAGAAGAGCCCGTTTGTCATTTTCATCGTTGAATTCAATATGGCACCATACCCCACATTCGGATTAGAACGAATATGTTGGGTCATCCTACGTCATATACACGAATTTTCTTGTGGAATGGACTAATAAATGTGTTTGGATAGGCCATCAAACATCACTTAAATATCTTTTATTAAAATACACCTTTGGTTATATCTTACATATTTTATATTAAAAGTTAGATATAAAAATCTAAGATGAGATAGAGAATAAGCATCATTTTATATTTTTTTATTTTCTTGATGGACTGCTATATAATCAATGATAATGTATATATTTAATTTAAAGTTAATTTATAAAGGGTTATGATTGACTTTATTTTATTCTATAAATTAAAAATAAAAAAATAATAAAAGCTATTTCTAATAATATATATAGTTGCTATATATAAAATATAATGGTAAATGGAGAAAAACAGTATGATCGAGGAAAGGATAACTATTATAATATCAATAATTTTTTAAATGAAGTAATTTTGGAATAGTAGCAATACAATATTTGTGTAAAAATTAGAAAATTAAGATGAATAATTAACAATTCAGAAAATAATTGAGAAGGATTAAAATAGAAAATATATATAAATAATGGGTGTATTTTATATATGTGAAAATGTGTGTATTAAAATAATAAAAAGATATATAATTATTTTGATGAAAATGGTTGAAGTTATTTTTAGGTACAATTTTATATTAATGAATCATGTAGTTTTTTACCAATTGAAGAGTGTTTTTTTATATAGCATTGTCTTGCAAAATTTCAAAGTTGAATTTTCAGTGAACACGTCTCTTGCTTGGTAGTTTCAATGCTATGGTAGTTGCCAAGAAAAAATAAGGCTTTTAATGGGGACATGTAATGCAATATAAACATTCACTATCTTGACAATAATGCAATTGGAGATATAATTGAATTATTTTTTTTGAAAATTTATATGAAGATCCAACATGGACTTTCTTGCATTCGGCTCTTTCATTAATTGGTTTTATGATTAATTAGTTTGCCATTCTCCTCTTTATAGGAAAGAGAAAAATGGGTGAGCACAACAAAAGATTTGGATATTTACGATTCTCTTGTCAAATAAAACTAGTAAGACATGCATTTCTATTGATCTTGAATTATATTGGTATTTGCATTCATAAGTTTGAACACATATATTTCTTTTGAATCTCAAATGTTGCATAAAAAATATATGATTCAACCTTGAAAGTCATCTTGATTGAACCATTCGTTGAGATTGCTGGTAGATTAGGTCCTTAAGACAAAATATCCCATTCAAATGGGTTCATAAATAGAACATCTTGATATAATATTGGGAGTGGGAGAAAAACTCAATGACAACAACTTAAAATGTTATGTGGCACAAGTTTCCAAAGTATTGACTACTATGTTCTTTTTATATCATGTGAGAACTCTATGAAGGCATAACTTAGAGAAAAAAATGTTATTGTTCACATCGGGTTATTTGGAATTAGGATTTCATGGGAATTTTGGAACCACAAATTACCTTTAACCATGAGGTTATAATTGTTGATAACGATTCAAAAATGTAAAAATAATGTTTTTATATTATAGAGCCTAGACCATATATAAAATGCCAGCATGTCCCTTTTTGAAGTCCTTTTGTTTTGGAGTCAACCTTTTTCTAATATAGTGAAAGTGTATTGGTCCAACTTATATAGGTTAGAGTTAATTCCTTTAACACATGAAAGTGTGGTGTAAATAAACCTATGTCATTAAATTCTATTAGGCTTAAACACAAAAGAATGCGTGATAGATCCTTGCAAAATTATAATATTTTTAGCATACTATCTTTCTCTACAAAATCAGAATAATGTATACATATTCGATTTTTTTTTTAAGTTTTCATGTTTGCTTTCTACTTGTTTGTTTTTCATTTGACAAGCAAGATGGAATTAATTCATTTTCTATGAAGATATTTTTACAAGAAAGGATAAGTCAAGAGGAAATTAAATGAAGTTGGTAGCAAATTCGATGTTGACAAGGTTGTCTTGTTATCCATTACATGAATTTTTTTTTGCCAAGACAATTCACAAAGAACACAATTTAAATGGTTTATGCTGTCAAATTTTTAAATAAAAATATTAAATTTAATGGACTAGAGCTATTTCAAGGTAGGGGAGTTGAAAAAACAGCTTAGCTAATATGGAAATCCACAAATATCATAAGTATATCATTACTACACTTCAACAATGAATTGATCTAGATGAAAAAGGCTCTAAACAATGACTCTGTAACAACTTCAAAGTTAGCAAGGTTTCTGAAAAGTTGTTTTGGTAGGATTGATTTTATTATTTTTAAGGTAAACATAGTAGAATATGTCTTCCTTTCAACATTTGCCAGTAGCTAAAATAAACTTCTATAGAGGTTAAGTAATTTCCAACAAGATAGATAATAATGAACAACTACTAACTAATGGAAGATATACATATTAAATTTAAATCACATGCTCATTTCAAACATGATTTAGAAGTCCCCTTCTTGGCACAAAACATTTCTTCTCCAAACTAAAACTACTAGGTATTTGGAAACATGCATTCGTAGGTGCTTTTATTCCCAATTAATTGTGTTGTTATATGGGTAATTCCTTCTTGCAGGGGCCTCAATATTAGGTACTATAAAAGGTTCTTTCATGAAACTAAACAATGATATGAAAATGACCAATATTAAACTAAATCTTAACAAGAAAACTCAACAAGAAGGTCTTGATGCAAATAATACATGCAAGGTCACATAGTTCAAACTAGTTGAGAGGCTACCAACAAAATGTTAACCCCTCTAGCCCACAATTTATAGTGTGAAATAATAAGTTTTACCTTTACTATATGATGTAAAAAAAACCACAACTAACTACTACAATTTCCTTTACCTCTAATTGTTGTTCTTCATCATTGAACTAGGAACATGGTTTAGTACCTCTAGCTTGTAGGTTATGAAATTTCCATACCTCATCTACCACTACTGAGAATATTTAATGAGTATCAAACATGAAAATTGATCTAAAATAATAAATCACAACCACTATTAGGTCCCTATAATACTAGTGTAACCCCTTAATTTTATTGTTAGTGTATCCCCCTTATTGTTATTGTTGTGCCCATGGAGTTCCCATATTGTTATTATTGTGCCTCATAGAAGCCCACTATTGTTATTGTTGTGACCTTACATTATTATTGTTATGTAGGCTCTGATTATATTGTGACCCCTTAGACTCCTATATATATAGAAAGGATGTCTTGTCATTTGTATCATCCAAGAATTGTTCATTTCTATAATGTAAAGGAGGTTTCCCTCTCGAAGATGATAATTTCTAAGTTGTTGATCTATATTTTTTGTTATTTTAGGTTTTAACCCCGTACATAAATTACCTTCATACAAATTCTAAGAATAGAAAAATAAACAATTGGGAGAGCATAAAACATAAAACACATATACACAAAGATTTTCCCCTGGATCCCAAAACCGAGACTACCAACTTGATTTTTCATTATGTTCATTCTGATGTTACAATACATATTTATACATGCCAAAGCATCCAATACCATGGACCGAAAACCATCACGTCCAAAACCATGGACTGAAAACCATCGCATCCAAAACCATGTGCGAAAACCATGCACAAAACCATAGGTAGGTTCGCCCAACCTAATATAGGGTCCAATTTTTTTTTCCCCAGGGCACTGCCCTAGACCCCGTAGAGGGGGACTACCCACCCTCTTCAAACCCCCTGGATAGGGGGGCTACCGCCCCCCCTGTGACCCCCCTGCTGCGCGATCAACACAATGAAGGGGGGGCTCCGCCCCTCTCTATCCCCCCGGTTAACTACGTGGGCTAGTTGTGGAAATAATATTACACAACCCAACATTCTCCCACTTGTTTTTTTCTTTCCACGGAGGGCCACAGGAGAGCTTAGTCATTTATCTAGCCCTGAAGAACCCATTTTTTCTCTACACCAAGAGAACTTCTCAGAGCTTATAGATTTTGTCAATGCATCTAAAGTATTGTTCAAAGTGTCCACCTTTACCAGGAACACCTTTTTGTCTTCTATCATATCCCTCACAAAGTGATACTGGACATCAATGTGCTTTGTCTTTGAATGAGAAGTAGGGTTTTTTGCCAAGAAAATTGCACTTTGGCTATCACAGTCTATCCTTATAGCTCCCTATACTAACCCCATACTTGAGCACAATCTCTGCAACCAAATTGCTTCCTTGCTTGCATGAGTGGTTGCCATGTATTATGCCTTTGTAGTTGATGATGCCACTACAACTTGTTTCTTACTCATCTAGCTGATTGCACCACTGAGTAGGTTAAATACATACCCACTTGTAGATCTTCTCTGATCCAGATCTCCAGCCCAGTTGTAGAAATTCTCAATGTAGATCACCTGATAATGCAATAGACTAAAGAAAAATACTATAACTACTTCTACAATCAAACTTTGCGGAAGCTTAATCAATTTGAGCAAGATCAATCGGAACACATATAACATAGAAGAAGAAATCAATCACACATGAACACAGATGAATACTCTAGGGAAAGACTCAGCTAAAAACGCGGCTATTTGTATTATCATACAAGTGGAAATATCTTCGGATTACACAAGGCTTTAGCTCACAAGCTATCCATCTACAGTACAATCCCTCAATAAAGCTCACAGACTGAATAGACACAACATATGCCTTCCCTCAGTCCTCCAAGCCTCCTATTTCCTTGCGCAGTTTCTCTTGGGGTCCAATGCTACCATGTTATGAAACCAGCTCAAGAAAAGATAGAAAAGATAGATCAACGCCTTAGAATTCAGCCTCTTCGAGGGGGCAACCTCCTTTACATTACATAAATGAACAATTCTTGGATGATTCAAATGCTAAAACCTCCCTTCTATATATAGGGGTATAAGGAGTCACAATATAACCCAACTGACCTAACAATAATAATATAAAGCCACAAAAATAACAATAGAGGGATTCTATGGGGCACAGTAATAATAATATGGGGACAATAGGGGCACAACAATATTAAGAAGGGGTACAACTACAATAGTATGGGGTAATCACTAGTATTATGGGGACCCAACATGCCCCTCTCCTTCAAAAAAGGTGTTGTCCTCAACGCTTGAGTAATTCTGGATGCTTCTGTATAAAATTCTCATCCTCCCATGTGGAATCTTCAGCAGATAAGTTCTTCCACTTGATAAGATACTCTGAAATTGATCGATTTCGTAGCTGTCGAGTTGTTGTTTCTGTGACTGCTTCTGGTTCCAATATAATTTTTCCTTCCTCATCAAGTTCTGGCAATATTGTTTGAACTGGGAGCTTGTTGCCTATAACCTTCTTTAAACATGAAACATGGAAAACTTGGTGCAATCTAGAAGTTGCAGGAAGCTCCAATTTGTATGCCATAGTACCAATCTTTTGCAACACCTTGTATGGACCATAATACTTT